>JAGFPH010011916.1:0-12398 GCA_018207615.1 Philaenus spumarius | reverse complement strand
TTAGGCTTTTATAAAGCTGATTGTAGAATTGGCCTACATTACACGAGTTAGATTTTTCTTTATAATATTTTATTTGTGAAACATAATGAACATTTATAACTATTTATGGTGTTAAAAACTATTCATTTCATTAGTTATATATCATGGCACATTTTGTTCTGAAATTGTAATGGAGATAGATATAAACTTTTTTAAAGACAGGCCCATTTATACCCCTTGTTGGAGGCTAGTAATCCGTTTTTTTCTAGTTATTGTAACATTAAAAGTAAGGGCTTTACACTTTTTTATATTAAAATAAAGTTCTTTTTATATGTCTAATTTCACACCTTTGTTGGAAAATCAAAGTTTAGTTTTCATTGAGAGTACTTTTAGATTTAACTAAATTACCTGGTTTGCAGTTACAAAAAGTGTTGTTAGCAACCTAAAATATTTTTTTTTAACACTTGGTATTTTTGAATAGTGAAGTAATTGATGCAAACAATATCACTATGTAATGTTTATCCCAATTAACACCTTAAATTCTCGTTTTTATTGTTAAGGACAAATGTAACGTTAGTTACCGTAACATTAGTTACCGCCAAGTTTTGACCAATTATACTAAAATAAGATTTAAAAGAAATACATGTATCTGAAGATTTTATAGTATTTGTACCATAATAAGTTTTAATCACTAAAAATATTTTTTGAATAAAACCACATTTATATAAGGAAAAAATCTATGCTGAAATTGAAGTAAGTTTCCAGATGTCCTTTTTATAGTAACGTTAGTTACCCCACTTTAGCCTTCATAACTAAGATCAATTTATCCTGTAAAATATTTAAAAATATCATTGGAAAGGTAATTCTTAAAGAAAATACCAGAGATAAAAATATTAATTTTATGATATTTATTTTTAATTTAAACAAGTTAAAACAGTCTGAGACAGTAACGTTAGTTACCATGGAATGACCCTAGTATGTTAACCAGATGATTGTCAAACCCAGTCCACCCCAATATTTGGTTAACCTCAAAATGTATCATGTGCGTTTATGTGTGCCAAGGGTAAGGTGTAGCACACGAGTTGCATACATTTTTAAGAGTTGTATGAAACTAGTTTTGTTGTTGGATTTCCGTTCAGTTATATTGTCGATTTAATTTTAAAATATCTCCACAAGTCCCTTTAAATTTTATAAACACACATAATTTACTACCAGTGTTGTAGGACAATTAAAGTAGAGAGTACACAAATAAAAATAAATTACACTCCAAAATTTCTGGGAAACCAATTAAAAATTAATAATGGACCTATTGGCCTTAAAATAAAACTCGAAATCATTTTTTTCAAAGGAATGCCAGAAGTGGTTCGGAAGATCATGAAAACTACACTTCTTCGTGGTTTGCTTATTATAATATTTTGTCTTTCAATTATAAACTCTGTCCAGCCAAGAAAAATTAACAAAACTGATGTATATAATGAAAATCCTCCAATTCTAGATCACTAACGTGGTAACCAACCTTGTAGGTTTCTTTTTGGTGATAAACATATAACTTAATAGAAAAAGAATAATACAGTCAACTCCAGATTATCAGGGATAATTACCGGCAAGACACTCACGGATAATGTGAAATCCCAGTTAAAGCAATTCGTTATAGTATAGGGCACAAATACAAGGTATTATGCAAGAATTATAAACATAATGGATATATTGTAATCCTAAAGGTATAAAATCACTCCTAAAACGTATAAAATACTACAAACACTGCATTATTTAGATTGAAATAGCAGTACAGCAATATATTATTTACAATGTTCAAACACGATTAAAATAGTTCGTCAGAGTTTTTTGTTTATTCGCGTTGGCTTCCTTTTTTCAAAATTGTGGATCTTATTTTTCGTAACACGAGCTTGTCACATAATAATGCATCACCTTGGCCGTCTAAATAGTCAAGAAAGCCTTCGACGTAACTCAGAGCTGTGCCGTGTGTCACTTTTGGCTAGAGATGTTACGTCAATAACACAACTGCTACTTAGTAACTGCTACTCGTGATTGCAGTAGCATCAGTTGCGTGTTAGTCGTTTACTACAAGGACGCCCGCCCTCCTGTCACCCGCATTTTTTCACTTCTCGCCCCACCACCTCTCTAGCCTCTCGGCCCGGTTGACGATCCCGGTTGAGCCGCAACCCGTATAAACCGATCCCGTTTAGTCGGGAGTTGACTGTATGTAGGATAAAAATATATATTTATGTACAGTTTAATAAACACTAGCTTTATTGCAACACATTATGTTTTCTCATTAGACTTCGTCTAGTTGGTGTTTAAAATTGCAGTGATGAATCTGTATACATATTTGTTGTGTGAGAAAGTAAAAAGATATTATTCTAACAAATCAGTTAGAAAATATTGTTAGTTTCATATATTATATATATATAAATATAGGTAGGTGAAACAGATAGCAATAAAGTTAATATAAAAGGGTGATTCAGTAAGAAACGGAGAAACTTTCAAGACGTGTAGTACCAGTGAAAATAAAGAAAAATATTCATATAAACATAGGTTCGGAAATGCTTCATTTTTAAGTCATCCACCACTCTGCTTTTTTTTTTTTTTTTTTTTTTTTACAAAATACTTAATATCATTGGATGTAGGAAATATATTAAACACAAATTTTGGATATATATTTGATATGTTACCTACGTACAAAAAAACCAAAACGTTTTTCATATGTTTTTAAAATTTTTAATTTAAAATATCTCAAAAAAATGCTAACTTTATTAAAAAAAAAACTCAAGGAACAAATATTTTCTTTTTTATCGACAAACATAACTGTTTTTTTATTATTCCTGAAATTTAAAAGATAACTGAGTTATTGGCGAAAAACTAAAATTTGTGGACATTGTGGACAACTACCAAAATAAAATTAGAAGTATTTAAAAATACAGCCTACTTCAAGAATATTAATCTTTTAGAACTACGCAGAACATGAATATTAACGTAATGTTCCACAAAAGCAAGGTCATAACCCCAGACATAACCCAGAGGAGGAAGAGTTTTATTCAGTAAGAGTCCTAGGAATCCACGAGGGATTTCCCCCTTCTCTTTAAAAAAAAAGCATTACTATCACAAGTGAAATACACAATTAAGTCAACAATATACAACACAATTGGATTTTATTAAACACTTTCTTCACTAATGACGATCCTCTTGTGTGAAGATCTCCGCTGTACTTTGTAGACTGCAGTTGATATTAAGCTGCCACTGTTGACGAGTGTAACTCTAGTCATGGTTCAAAATGCATGCCACTAGAGCAACATTCGTCAACAGAAACACCCATTGCTCAGGCTATATCATACAAGAAAAAACATTATGTACACAATCACAATATACAAATTAATATATCTATTTATAAAATAGTTTAAATTATCCTTGATTTTTATATTTTATATATTATGTACTTGAAGTAAATACTTTTGAACAAGCAGTATTATTACAATCTCTAGTCAGAAATAATAATAACTAATCTTGCGACAGGAGCTAATTAAAATTGCTAAGTTATCAAACGATTTGAAAACATAGCTTACACCAAAAATTGCAATTTAAAGGCCTTGTTAAAATCTTTAAATAGACTTTAGCCGCTTTAAACAGTAAAATCTCCATTATACATTCTTGTTTTAATAATAGCTTGACTATATTAGAATTTATGAATAAAATATGAGCAAAACATTTACTAACTTCCAACTGCCCTCAATGAAACATACATATATTTGAAAACTACTACAAATACGTAGAACAAAATAAATCATTTAATCTGACTATATTTAAAAAAATAATAATTTTGTCCCTGAAAATTTACTTTAAACCTGCGTAGGGTTAGTACACAGAGAAGCAGCTGACGCATCACACCTTACCCACCACACATAGAACAGAGAACTAAGCAGTGCACAACTTTTCTGTTTCAGTGTCAATCGAGGTTCTACAGCTGTTGTGTAAAGTAAATGATAAGTGGAGCAGTAGTGAAGATGAAGTATCATTTAGCTTCCAACATATATATATATAACTAGCTGACCCGGCAATGCTTCGCTATTGCAAAATTATTTTGGTGAAATAAATGCGACAAATTATCGTGATTTAGTAACTTTGACCCCCCCCCCCCAAGATTTAGAATTTTTTAAAACCCTTTCTTAGTGAGCACCTATGGCCCTAGAGGAAGCTACATACCAAATTTCGTTCTAATCCGTTCACTAGTTTTTGAGAAATCTTGATTTAGTAAATTTGACCCCCCCAAACCCCCTAAAATTTTAATTTTTTGAAAACCTTTCTTAGTTAGCATCTATGGCCCTAAAAGAACCTACGTACCAAATTTCGTTCCAATCCATTCAGTAGTTTTTGAGAAATCTTGATTTAGTAAATTTGACCCCCCCCCGAACTTCCTAAAATTTCAAATTTTTTGAAAACCTTTCTTAGTTAGAACCTATGGCCCTAGAAGAAGCTACATATCAAATTTCGTTCCAATCCGTTCAGTAGTTTTGGAGAAATCTAGATTTTTAGTTACTTTGATCCCCCAAACCCCCTTAAAATTTCGACCGTTCGGTAGTTTTTGAGAAATCGTGATGAGTGAGTGAGTGGTATTTCGCTTTTATATATATAGATTCCAAGTGAGAACGAAGTGAGGCAATTTGGTGTTCATCCTATAGACAAACCTAAAAATACAAGAGTTGGGGAACTTCATTTTTTCCAAGACGTGAAAAAAGATAGCAAGAAATTTCACAAATATTTGAGAATGTTACAAGATACGTAACTACACTCTAGCAGTAGTAGAAATACACAGAATTCAACGGAAATATTGCAATCCCATATCTAGTAAAGAAAAACTTGTAGTTACGTTAAAGTTAGCATGATTGTTACTTTATGTATTCTAATTATAATTTAAATTTTTTGTGGATTTTCTGTAAGTTGTTTCTCATTCCGTCCTTGATTGGTCTAGCGGGCACAAAGTGCAACTTTAAGCAAAAATTTAATTTTTTGTAAATGTATAAATGAATATTTGTGTATATTTCTATCCGTCAAAACCTAAAACCTTACTAGTTCGCCTCGCTGTCTCGAATAAAACTTAAAATCTAATTGACCGATTGAGTTGAAATTCTTATATTGTGAAAATAAATTGCCTCCCCATTCTGAGAAAAATACCAAAACTGTATTCCTCTAAATTAAAAAAATACAACAAAAAAAAAACTGCTTGATCAGCTGATTTTAACTAATGCTTTAAAATTTAAATTTACGGAACCTGTACATATACGCTTTATTAAGTTAATTCATACTACCTGGACAATATTCTTTAAAATACTAATACTTCTCTTTTGTGTTAAAGCCATGTAAATTTGAACTTAGCAAGGAAAAACCAATCACAGAGCAACGCACAGACCCTGCTTTAAACTCGGGTTCAATGTACGAGGTGCGACGCTCCACTATGGCTTCTACTTATCTGGAATCTGTGCTTTGTGTGAGCTGCTTCACTATGCACTGACCCTTAGCCGCTTTTGTTTTTAAGTAAAAATATATTATTTTGCGTAGGTAAATAAAAATCATAACTACAACTTGAATACTAAATAATAACTATACAAACTTTTTCTCATACTATGTTAATGTAATACCGGAAAAGGTTTAATGAAACAGATTTAAACTCACAAGCAATTTTCCCGTTTTAAATTAAAACCACCAAATACGTTGGTTTAAAAAAAAATAATTACCTCATCTTTTTGTTCTTGCAACCTTCTGTACTCTTCTTCTTCCTTTTCGTAACCTAATAGTTGCTCAGGTTGTGGAGGCGGTGGCCAGTTCTCACTGCTCGCACACAAAGGTTTTGCCGTCAACTCTTGGAGCTTCATCCCTCTGCAACATAACTTGAAATTAATCGTTTACATTTAAATACTTCAAAGCAGTATAGTAGCACAAACATTTAGTTTAATTATTGCTTGTCTTTCATCTTAAAAGATGTGTTCAAAAATACAACGTCCGAATCAATAGTGAACAATTTAATATAGACTTCGAAACTACGTTGTCGCTAGAGGTGCTTATATAAATGTTTTAGTACAAAATTTTTTGTTGTATATAACAATGTTTGTTAGCTAAATAATATCAATATTATCAGCAAAAGTGAAACTATTTCAGAATAAATTTCCAAATCCACTATTTTAAAAATATAGTCCCTATTTATTTGAAATTACGCCATCCTGTGTGGCAAGAACATTTGATTACGAAACACATTTAGTCAAGTGTGTAATGTGCATCTACAGATAATGTGATTGTAAATTACCTTAACTGATGCATAAGTTTATGGTCAATCATATCTTGGGAAAGAGGTAGACCAACACTGTTCACATCCCCTACAGGAAGATGGGCTGTGACCCTCACCGAGAGCTTTTCCTTTTCCTGCAACGAGTAATAACAGCTAAATTCAAAATTTAAAAAACCCCCGAACGGCTAAACAGATTTTCTTGAATCATACCTAAGAACACTCTTGATCAAGTGTTGTCATCTTTCAAACAAAAAAACTAAATCTTAATCGGTTCATCTGTTTGGGAGCTACGATGCCACAGACAGATACACTCTTTAAACTTATAAAACCCCTCTGCTTGCATCGGGGGTTAAAAATAATATGAACATGGCTAATACATTACTCAAAATAAATTAAATATGTAAATGTGATTGATAATACATTTTTAAGCTATTCACAAATTAAAAACATCAAAAATAAAGACAATGTACAGTCAACTCCCGATTATCCGGGATAATTACCGGCAAGACACTCACGGATAATGTGAAATTCCGGTTAAAGCAATTCGTTATAGTATAGGGCACAAATACAAGGTATTATGCAAGAATTATAAACATAATGGATATACTGTACCTTTAATCACTCCTAAAACGTATAAAAAACTACAAACACTGCATTATTTAGATTGAAACAGCAGTACATCAATATATTATTTACAATGTTCAAACACGATTAAAATAGTCCGTCAGAGTTTTTTTGTTTATTCGCGTTTGCTTCCTTTTTCAAAATTGTGGATCTTATTTTTCGTAACACGAGCTTGTCGCATAATAATGCATCACCTTGGCCGTCTAAATAGTCAAGAAAGCCTTCGACGTAACTCAGAGCTGTGCCGTGTGTCACTTTCGGCTAGAGATGTTACGTCAATAACACAACTGCTATTTAGTAACTGCTACTCGTGATTGCAGTAGCATCAGTTGCGTGTTAGTCGTTATTCGTTTGCTACAAGGCCGCCCGTCCTTCTGTCACCCGCATTTTTTCCTTTTCACTTCTTGGCCCACCACCTCTCTCGTCTCTCGGCCCGGTTGACGATCCCGGTTGAGTCGCAACCCGTATAAACCGATCCCGTTTAGTCGGGAGTTGATTGTATACAAATTAAAAGTCTTCTAAATGCAAGCAAAAATGTATTATAACATCCATATTTTCACTAAAAGTTGCAACTTAAAAACAAAACTTAATACACTACACACTAAAATCAATACACAAACAAAAGCCAAGCCAAAGAAAGTTTCTTGTACAATAGAGTCCAGCTATTCCAAACTGTTCAGGAATATTCGGACTCCATGACAATATCAACGTATTGACTTGTTAAGGCTTAAATTATACGAGGGGACATCCGTTAGTCTCAGCTCTACGCAGCATTGATCGGCTCGGAGGAGACAAACGCTCAAACTGAACTCATATCACACGCAGACGCGGCAAATGCTATTGACCTTGCCTTATGCTACATTGAACAACACGCTTCAGCACCACCAAATGAGGTTGTGTTCATGCGGTGATGGCGGAACATTGCATCCTCAAGTCATTCGGTGCTCTTCATCAGAAAAAAATCACTGACTTTACTTCTTAAGTGTAAATTAGTAAATTTTGTGTTTAGCAGCGATTAAAAATGATTATACAGAATTGTATAAATGTTAGTAACCAGCTTTCATTCCAATTTGGTTTTAGGCGTTTTCATCAAGGATCTAAGTGTTTTGGGGCATTTGCTAAGTGCATCTCTAATTGCACAACAATAAATATAAGTTTTTTTCATGAACATCTTTTAAATTTCTAGTGTTTTTAAGTTTAAAAAAAATCGGTATTTTTTCTGAACTCTCGGGGTTCGGAATAGCACGACTCTACTGAATATACAAATTTATAATGACGCAAAAAATAAAAAATACAGACAAGTTTAATAGTATTGAGACTAATTTGATACTTTTAGGCAAATAAAAAAAGAACTTGCAATATTTCTACTACACAAAATTGCATATATTTTTATGTTGAGCCTAAAGCTCAAAGACCCAACCTTTTTTTTTGGACTAATGTTGCCAACTTACCTTGGCTTGAAAACCGGAATCTGTGACACAGGTTTAAGGTGGTAAGAAAAGGAAAAGAGATATACTGTGTTCTTATATACGAAATTTAAAAAAAACAGTAATTATGATATAACTAGGCAACTTCAAAATTTAAATTGATAATTGTTTAATTATAAGGTTGTAGTAGTTTATGTTGGAGTTGAGATGTAGTAATATTTATGCATACAGTATATCTATGTAGAGTCCAAACAAGAAGCCCGAAAGAAAGAAAGCCTAATTGTAAAACTGTAAACGAATTCAATCAAAAGATCTTGTTAAATTGTAATGCAAATTTTATAATAATTTCTGAATACATAAATTACTCAATTGATATTAAACTTGTTTGTTAATTTTGTTGTAAATACTTAATTATATTTTACTTAATTATCTCGAGCAGAATGTTTTGACAGCTTCACTCATTTAATTTTTCTTTTAAATAAATATTCTCCTAATTCAATTTCAAAAATTGATCTTGATAATGAGTTCTAATTTTGGCCAAACTAAAGTGCATTAACGTTTTTACTCTTAAATTGTTATTACTATATCTTATTATAGTTTTATATTGCATACAGAAATCATGTTCAAAATATTTTAATTCGTACAAAAAAGTATAGCCTCAATACAAACACTTACTCAGGCCACTCTCAGGGTTTACTTTTGTTGTACAATATCAAGATTAAAAACACATCATAAATACACCATTCTTAACTTTAGGATGAAATATGACATATTATAAATACTTTGCTATGGTAGTTTTGTTGATATTAAGTTTCACAGATGTTTTTTTATAAAAACATGACAAATAATATAGTTTATTTATTTAATACACAAGCATTAAAAACGTTCTACTTGTTTATAGTCAAATTCATTACAAACACATGCCAATAACATAGACACACACAAAACAGAATACAAATATAAAAGTACAGTGAATATCTGTACCTCTGTGCATTCCTCTGTTGTAGGCTTATAGAACAGATGAAGAAGAAATCAATCACCAAAGAAAGTTAAACTGTTGTAGGCCTACTTGTAACACAGATATTCACTAAGGAAAAAATAAACAAACAAGATATATACATTGAAGGATTTAAAATACTTATATAGAATTATCTCTCACTTAACTGATGATAACGTATTTGATTTTGTTAATAAATAATTCATGTTTCCGTTTTATGGGAATGTGGTACTGAACTTACATAAGTTTAAAACAGAGCCGTCTCTAGGAGTGTAGGCACCCGGAGCAAGTTTACATTGGGACTCATTATATGAACTCGTTTTTATAAAACCAAATGTAGACTAGCAGTCATGAATTTTAGGTAAATAAAAATAGAAACAGTAAACAAAATTTATTTTAAAAAAAAATTGCTTAATTATGGAGTAGGCCTAAATACAAAGTGAACTTTACTCCCAGAAGGCAATAACATATTTTTATTGACAGCTAGTGGCGCTGACTTGTCCCTCTTTAGGGACGACCATGAGTTAAGACGATAAATCAATCAACTGTATTGACTGAATAATTAGAATAAATTGATGTATTAGTTTTTGTTAGGCCAGTGCCATATTCAATTTAATTAGTAAATAAGCTTTTCTTGAGAAACTTCTTTAAATAGAGGGGTCCTCAATCAGCTCTCACAACAGTTCCTGATGAACTGGTTGTTCTAGAGCGAAGTAATGTCCCAAAAATTAAAAGGGAAATTTTGAAAGATGAATGTAATAAGAAGCAGGAATCGTATCGCACGCCTGTATTTAGCCTTGCGTTGCTTCTCGAAAGGGCCCGGAGGCAATGCGAAGGAGAGCAGTGCTTGGGTGGGACGATGTAGGCCAGCCCGCCAAGAGTGGGAGTAGACTGCTATATAAGATGGAGAGGCAGAGAGTGTGCAACCTGCAACTTCAATAGAGTAACGGTAGATGCTCGCCTGGTGAAAACCGGCTCATCTCGGTAAGTAGAGGTAAGTGTCAGATTCGAGTACAGGCTTGTGTAGTAACCTGCAGGGTTATCGTGAAGTATGCATAACTTAGATTTAACTACGCTGAACGCTTTTGCAATAGAGTTAGTAAATCTTATATTTAAGGGATTTTAAGCGGTGGTGAATAGCATCCTGGGGTATCGGAATATTTAGAGAAGCTTTGCGTTTATTAGGCCTACTTTAGGCATAATTAGTTTAACGGATTCGTTGCATAAAAGGTTCCAGGGTTGAAGAGTTGTGTTTCAATTTAGTTTGGGGATAGGTGCGTGCGTTGTGAAGCCGCCTAAGAGCAACCTAAGTATATTAGGCCTATGACATTTGGATAACCTGTAGAAATAAACGCGTCGCCTGGTTAGTAATATTTAAAGTGATTTCGTTTAAAGAATATATATATATATGTTGGGCGGTTAGCCTGCGTATATTAGGCCTACCGAGTTCGAATGCTGGTTTGAAAGAAATCGTCTTTGGAATTTTAGGGTGTATGTGTGGTGCGAACTCACATACAATGAAGTTCGGTATTATAGGGTGTATGTTTCCCCCTGCATACAACTTCATTTCGTTGGCATAGGGTGTATGTGTGGTAAAAGCCCACATTCGAAACTTTCTTCAGGATTTTAGGGCGTATGTGTGGTAACTTCAGTTCGTTGGCATAGGGCGTATGTGTGGTGAGAACTCGCATACAAAAGCCTTTTAGTCAGCATAGGGTATAGGCGTGGCAAGCAAATTGATAACGTCCACATCATACCACCCCTTCCTTCCCCCCCCCCCCCCCTTCCTTGGCTGTGATGAATCTGGTCCTAATATCTTAAGAGCACACCTCTAGGATTAGGCCGCACTGAGTTATCTCCTCCCCCCTCCATCCTTGACCCCTGGAACGAAACCCAGCCATTGGCCGGAGTATCCGAGGCAAAACAAATTATTTTGTGTGGGCCAAAGAGTTTTCCCCATAGGGAAAAAGGCATCACAGGTGTATCCATTTATTTTTGGTTTACATACTAGTAAGAAATAAGACTTTAAAACAAATAATTTCTAAAAAAAGGCAATTAATATAAATTTTAAATTAAGGTGAACAAATTCACAAAAATAATTCAACCATTATAAAAATAAAATTATAATAATAATATAAGTCTAGTAATATACCTCTTTAAAAATAAATGTTTGTATACATGGAAAGTCAGAGCCTAAATGAGGGTTCTAAGAGAAAAACATAAGAGAACTTTTTGCAGAATTTACCTCTAGACCAAAAAAACTAATTTGGGAAATAGGTCTAGTCACGACGGTGCTGAATGGTTCGCACGCCATTCCGAATATTGGGAGTATCTTCAACTCTTAAAGTATTGTGTGCTTTGCACGTCAACCCCCATATTAAGAGTATCTTCAATACACAATGCATACAATAACCGCACGGTAGAATCCACCACATGGCTTTGAACCGGGTACTTCTGTGATATTTTACATTTTGATCGATTTTGGGGGAACCAAGCGAGCTATAAGGTCGCATAAAAAAACAAAATGTGCATAATAACGTCATACATTTATATTTGTAGAAAAAACTGAAAAACAAATTCATTTTCGTAGGAAATATCTCAAAAAATAGTTACTTCCGGTTTGTTTTTGGCTAACGAACTCGTCCGAGTGACGTAGACAACCAACATGTGTACCAAATTTGAACCAAATCGGACTTAAAATGCGGCCGCTAGAGTGCGAAAACATATATCCATTTATATAGGGCCTATATACATATATTTTTAATGACACACCAAAACGTGTTCTGGGGACCATAATCGGTGCTCATTTGCTACTCTCACTCTCATTTAGAAACCTTTGGCAAAGAACAAATGTTAGATATGTTTACTTAAATAAATTAAAGTGGATTTATACAGAACTAGAAGAAAACAGTAGAAGATAATGGACTTTCTTAACAAATTACTTTATTATGAAACATGCCATGAGGGACAAATAACCCACCTGAATCTGTAGAGCAATTTCCTTATCTTTTAATTCTAGCCTCTTCACCCTCTCAGCTTCTTCCCTCTCAATCTTCTCTGCCAGCTGTTTCGCTAC
>JAGFPH010011915.1:5678-18448 GCA_018207615.1 Philaenus spumarius | reverse complement strand
GGAGTTCAACCGACAAAGTTTCATGTAGCGTATTAATTATATAGATTGAAGTTCTAAACATAACCCCAAAGTATAATTTGCGCTGGGTTTTGTTTAAGTATTACAGATGATGGGTGAAATCAGCTGTTATATTATATCGTTACTCTCGTATGTACACATGTATGTACGTACGGACATACGCTCGCTTTTATAAGAGTTGATTCACAAAGATATATTTATTGATAGTGATTTAATTTTGGATGAAATGCCTAAGAAATCTGGATGGCTTTTGTAAAATAAAAAAAAAATGTAAACTTTGCAACAGTATCTGACTCCTAAAATTGATTGAAACTATAAAATCTTGTTTGGTGAACATTAGCTTTATAATTTAAATCTAAGTAACATTGAACTCCCACGACCTATTTCTTAGCAAAGTGAATGACTTTTAAGGACTTAGACTAGTGTCAAAGTGCTGTTTTAAGGATCAAAATTTCTTATCTTTACGGGAGAAGGAACTTCAGATGCCTTGAAATATCCCTCCCCGAAATAAAATCCTGAGCACGCCACTGTCCATGGTAACCGTATAATAGGCTTTCCTTTGGGGTACCTAAATAATTCTACCAACAAAAATAGCGTATAGGTCGGGAAATTGGTTTGTCTGTAAATCAGAATTTTCAGTTTATTTCTCTGTTATTTTTACTAATGTAAAGAATATTTTTTACATTATGTATTTATGTAAATTGTAGCATGGGCGCCTATATGATATTTTCTAGGGGGGGGGGGGGGGGGGCTAGACCCCGCCAACCCCATATTGGGAGTATTTTCAATACACAATGCATTGGGTGTATTGGGAGAATTTTCAAAGCACAGAGTATTGCGTGTTTTGTTAGAGTAAAGTATTTTTGTTGGACCTTCATAGTTTTCTTATTTATTTTAATAGATCAGATCAAGCTCACAAGAGAGTAAGGCTGTAACCTACTGCATCCATGTGTATTGTACGTTGTAGTTTAATCAAGTAAGTCTAAATATCAGGATGCATGCAATGCACAATGATGTAAAATATTTTGCTTTATCCTCTGCAGGCTGTGTTGTCTATTTTATAATTTAATTTGCACTTTTTAAACCTAGTATTAATTTTACTACTAAATTCAGGATTTCGGGAGGAGGATGGTGGACTTCTAGCTTCCCCCTGGCTACGGCCTTGATTTATTGTATTTTAAATACAGTATCCCTTTCAAAGAATGTGCAACTTGGGCATTTTTTAACATAAAAATGTGAAAAATTTTGAAGAAATGAGAAAGCCTCAACAAATTTTAAAGTAGTTTGATCGGGATATCACACTTTTTGAATTTAAATTTTGTGTGGAATCTCTTTTCGTTTTAAGGTGGTGGCAGATTGTTACATTTTGTATGACACTTTTACTTTCTCACTACGGTATACTATAGTATAGAGAAAGTATAGTGATCGCAAAAAAAAAGTATAGAGAAAGTATATACCGGTAGTGATCGAAAAAAAAATTATGTTAAGATTTTTGTGAAAATATCCGTTTTGGGACACCCTGAGCCCAAAAGAGTGGTTTTTACCAAATGTCTGTCTGTATGTATACAAAGCTAGGGAGAAAACTGTTCAATCGATTTCAAACAAATTTGCACCAAACATGGTAACTAGGCCTATATAGGTGCACAGGAAAAGGTTTTGGAATTTTTTGAAAAACAACCCCCTTTTTAGCCAAAAAACCCTCCAAAAATCAGTTATTATTTTTGTATAAAAAAACGCCTCTAACGATTTTAATCAAATTTGGCTTATTTGTAGCCTTTAATGTACCCTATCATATTAAAAAAACAGCATCTTTCTAAAAATTCTCGTTTAGCTAATAATAATAACTGATTTTTGGGGTTTTTTGGCCAAAAATGGGGTTGTTTTTCAAAATTTTATAAAACCTTTTTCGTGCGTCTAGGCTATACAGGCCTAATTGACATGTTTGGTGGAAATTTGTTCGAAATCCGTTGAATAGTTTTCTCTCTAGCTAATAATAATAATATTTATTAGTTACTCTCCTATTTTAATACAATTATGAAGTCACAGTGAATCTTTTAAATAATTTAAATATGTTTGTGAGAAAGTATGTGCCAGTTTCTGGTACCGTTTATTATGTACATGCATGGATATAGATTGGAACTACACTATGGTGCTATATTTAAGCCTAGGGCTATAATACTGCCTATTCAATTGCCTACACAATCGGCTCTATTTATTACTTCATTAATAATAATTGCTTTTTACCTTTTAATAATAACTAGTCGACCTAGCAATGCTTCGCTATTGCTTGATTTAAATTTAAAGGGTAGTTATTCCATTTCATTACATTGACTTAAGTAATCGAATATTGCAAAATGGTTTTTATGCCACTTAAAACTACACATACTACATACATTTTAGTATGTATTTTATGCCACATACTACATACATTTAGATTTAGATTTTGTTAACCTTTAGGCTTAGGCATTTAGATAATACAGTAAACATTTTGTTTGCTTTTACCAAATCTATAAAAAAACTGATAGTTGCGCAGAATTGTAAAAACCTGATTTTAAATTAGCCAAATTGGTCCAGAATAAACGTGTTTTGATTAATTATAGGCCTAACCTACAAATATGTTCAGTTTTTTTATTCAAATCAGCTGTTTTATATAGCCTATAATATGTATCAACCATTGTTCGAATTAAATTAAAATATAGTAAGCATTTTAGTTAATTTTTGTTTTTGTTTGCTTTAACTTGGTCAATCTAACCTAAAAAAGCTGCTTGTTTTGAAGAATAATAAACTGATAACTAAAGTTGCTATGGTAATGAATGTAAACAAACGTGACGTGTTGCTAAGCTTTTTATACGAACAGCTGTTTTTGTGCGCTATGGTTTTGAGTCCATACAAAAGAGTTAGTTTTTCCAAATTTGAAACTATTTCGGGAAACTTTTCAAATTTTTCTTTATATAAAAACCTAGTTCGGACTATTAGGAACATTTTAAAACAAAAAATAGCCAAATTGGTCAAGCCGTTCTCAAGTGATGCGCTTACAAAGGAACAGCAATTCATTTTTATTATATAGATGTGTACAGTACTTTAAAATTAAGGAATACTAAGCTCGTGGAAATGCAATAAGTTATAAAGTCATGTAATCTATATATATATATAAAAGCGAAATACCACTCACTCACTCATCACGATTTCTCAAAAACTACCGTAGGCCTACGGATTGAAATGCAATTTGGTATGTAGCTTCCACTAGGGCCATAAGTGTTCACTAAAAAAGGGTTTTAGAAAATTGGAAATTTTAGGGGGGTTTGGGGGGTAAAAATTACTAAATCACGATTTCTCCAAAATTACCGAACAGATTGGAATGGAATTTGGTATGTAGCTTCCTCTAGGGCCATAGGCGCTCGCTAAGAAAAGCTTTAAAAAATTCGAAATTTTAGGGGGTTTTGGGGGGATCAAAGTTATTAAATCACGATTTCTTCAAAACTACCTAACGGATTGGAATGAAATTTGGTATGTAGCTGAAATTTTAGAAGGGGTTTGGGGGGATCAAAGTTACTAAAATCATAATTTCAGATATTTTATTATTATGACAATAGTGCTTTTATTATTTAAGATCTAGGTGATGATAACCACCTAGGTTTTTGGCCTTAAAAAAAAAATATATATATTTAAGATCTATAGGCTATATTATGTAAAAGCCAAATACCACTCATTGACTGAACACTTAAAAAGAATACAATTACGTTAAAAAGACTGAAAATACCAACTACCATGGGCAACGCCGTACGGGTCAGCTAGTTAAATTTATAAAACAATGTCTAATTCTGTACGAATTATTTGTATGGAAATATTTTTTGCAACATTACACTACATATATGACGTAATCCTCCGTATGTTTTTGACGCGGCTCGTATATAATTGATAAGTCAAGGCGAGTAGTTGTATTTTGATGTTTGCAGTTGGGAAGCTACCGAAACGTCAATTACAGGTCTCGTTTCCTTCCGCTTTCGTTTGACATAAGCTAAATAATTGTTCAGGTAGGGATTTTTTACAATATAGTTGAATTTATCTTATTGTTCTTACATTATAAACTAGTGGACAATGTGCGATAAAGTGTCAAAATATGAAGATGTCATTCATATAAAATTTGCAATTCGTTACAGATGCACATTCCAGGAATGGTCAAGGACTTCCTAACCAAATTCGTCCTTCAACAAGCTTCTTGTTTAGAGGTAATTGATACTCAATTATTGATACTTTATATTATTTACTATTGTACGTTACAAATAAGTTATGTTTAATTTCCATAATTCAAATATGTTCTACAACAATCGATTAAATGTTCAAGAAAATCTGCTTGCTAAGCTTGTATCAAATAGTTAATTTTGTTCTTTGCCTATAAACGTATTAGACTTGTAATTAAATAATAATCAATGTTACAGGTGCGCAACTTTACTATTCGACTCAAGGCTAACCTATGGCAACAGAAATGTTAAAATAATAGTAGGCCTATAAAAAAATACCTAAAACGTTCTAACCTAACCTATTTAGTCACAGTATGTTTACTGTACCTGTATTCAACATTTAACAGTAGAATGTAAAACAACATCGTTGTCTGCAAAAATATTAGGCTAGAGTCGAATAGTAAAGTTATGCCGTTACAGGGTTTTCATTTACTTTATTATCCCCTTACAATTGTGTTGTTTATTCAATGCTTGTTAAGCCAATGATTCGGGGCTATAGAGAATACTTAGGATTTGTGTTAAAGGCCTAGGCCTAATTGAGGGCAAAAGTTTTCATTAGGACCCCACGCCATATACGGCAGAGGTGCTATTTAAACGTCTTAAAAATATGCTAAATGAAAACAGAAATTATGGTTAGCAAAATTTAAAGTAATTATGAACAGAAACTTAAACACTTTGAACTTAAACTCAATTTGCAACTTATTTAACTCAGGAAATATTAGACGTGTCTTTTCAATGACATCGGACTGCGCATATGAACGTAAATAAAAACGATTGTCAGACTCCGCTATTCCTAACAAAATAGGAAATTTTAACTTTATAACTTTAACACAAATACGGGTTTTGTTAATTTTTAAAACAAATATACAGAGAAATTAACATAATATATTAACGGTACCACTTCATTTTTCAAGTGCGATAAATTTGTAGTTTTGTCACTTAGTTCCTCTGTGTTATGGGTTTAAAAAATTAACAAAAACCGTCTTTATTGATTTTAAAAAGTTATTTGTTTGTCTAAACAATGTTTTGTTAGTGTTGAGAGCGTTACTGTAGCCTATCATTGGTTCAAAACGTTTCCCTACAAAAATATCTTCTGCTCAGATAGGGTGTTTTTAAAACTGTAGGCCTATTACCCCTCTAACTTATAACAGTTAGTAGTGTAAAGAAAAAACACCAAGAACAAAAAAGTCTTAAAATAACTTCAGGGGCTGTGTAAATAGTTTGAAAATAGAATCGAATCCGAATCCATCTCGGGATTCGATTCGGATTCGATAGTCGAATCCTCCATGCAAAAATATTCGGATTCGTATTCGAAAACGAATCCGCTAATCCAGATTCGGTTCGAAAGATCGAGTAGTGACTGAAAAGATTCGAAAATTTTTCAAGGATAAAACAGTACGAACGTGAAAAAAGTTGTTAACGGTTTAGAACAGAGTATGTTGCACCATGTTAGGCTGCTGTGAATTAAATGTTTCATAAGTGTTGCAGTTTGATTTTTAATTTTTGACATTACCTGATTTAATTAGTCTATTAAATTTGTATTATGTTATTCACTTATTATTAGTTATTATTAACTAAATTAAGATACCAGTCAGTAGGTGGGCTGTATTTGATTGTGTTAAATTCCCAATAAAAAGAAGTTGGACTTTGATTCAATTTTACTTTCTAATAGGCCTATAATTTAATTTTAAAATAAGCTGCACACAGTCAAATAAGTATTAATTTTTATAAACACCTTGAGGTCTTTCTAATATAATATTCGGTATCAATTCGACAAACTTTGGAGGATTTGATTTGAATTTGTAGACTTGAGATTCGTAGGCCTACTCGATTTGCATTTGTAATTAGCCTAAAAATATTATTCGGATTCGTAATTAGCACAAAAATATCATTCGGATTTGATCTAGAATTTCTGGATTCGCACAGCCCTGAATAACTTGTAAAATCCAAAATACAGGGTGTTCCATGTAAGAGATTCAAAAGTTGACCGCTATATTGGAAAATGGCGGCCATTTACAAATATTTTAACCACATATTTTTTAATTTCTCAAACAACATAAAAGGGCCCCTATTTAAAGTTTGCTGTCAGATTTATAGTTTACAAGATACCAGTGGTGGCCCATTTAAAAAAGACACTATTGTACATGGAGAAGTCGTGTAAATCTGAGATATAGAGGTAATTTCACATGGAATGACGGTTATAACCCCTCTCATAACGATAATTTATACTCGTTGGATCAAAGGATTTCCATCTCAAGTCCGGCTTATATCTTGTAGAGTGCCGGTAGGTCTATATAACAAGAGTAGGATACTTATGTTAGGACTCAAGTATCACTTGTGAACAGCTGATATGGTGCTGTGAGGTAATCGGCAGATTATAACCTATCATTTTAATTAGTTCACAGTTTTTATTTGAATTGTTGCAAACATTTCACTTATTTTAGAGTAATCTTGTGAAGTCCCAAACTATCCAGGCAGCGGTGGAGGCTCATAGCGTGGTGATGTTGCACCAGAACATTTTTAGCCTTTGTTTTTAAAATTATGTAAAAGGAAAGAAATATGCGTAAAAAGAAAATTCATCCAGAAAACATGATAAAATTCTAAAAGAACCAAATCAAACATTTTTTTACTTAAAACTTAGGGTAAATACACCCTCTGCAAGCATAGTGGAGCAGAGCGTAGCGGATAAATCAAAACCATTTTTGTTAACGAGGCAATACACACTGAAAACGTAGCGTTTCTGAACAACCTAGTTTGTTTTCGACAGCGGAGCGGATTGCCATAGTCACACACATGGATTTTGAGTAATTGATAGCAGAGATATACGCGAGGGCATCGTTGTGGATTGCGAAACACAAACTTCACCACAATCGAGATGCAATTGAGAAGCTGTGGGTGAAGTAGCAAAAGCATTGGGTACTACAAGTAAGTTTTATTTTATTGAGGACGCAGCACTACCTAGAATTTCGTTATTTGCAATACAGAATAGGTGGAATGCGAGTAAAAATAAACGGTACCAGAAACTGGCACATACTTTCTCGCAAACATATTTAAATTATTAAACAGATTCACTGTGACTTCATAATTGTAGGAGGGGTAGGAGAGGTGATATTAAAGTACGAGATTAACTGATGAATATTATTATTTATTATTAGCTAGAGAGAAAACTATTCTGTAGGTACCGATTTCGAACAAATTTGCACCAAACACGTCAATTAGGCCTGTATGGATGCGCGAAATAAGATTTTGAAAATTTTTGAAAAACAACCCCCTTTTTGGCCAAAAAAACCAAAAATCACTTATTATTATTAGCCAAACGAGACATTTTAGAAAGATGTGTTTTTTTGCATATGGTAGGGCACATTAAGGGCTACAAATAAGCCGAATTTTATCGAAATCGTTAAGAGCCGTTTTTTAATAAAAAAAAATAACTGATTTTTAGGGAGTTTTTTTTGGTCAAAAAGGGGGTCGTTTTTCAAAACCTTTTTTCGTGCATCTACACAGGCCTAATTGACATGTTTGGTGCAAATTTGTTCGAAATCGATCGAATAGTTTTCTCTCTAGCTTTGTATACTTACAGACAGATGTATACAGACAGACATTTTGTAAAAACCACTCAGGGGCTCCCAAAACGGATATTTCCACAAAAATCTCATCGTTGATTTTTTTTGCTTGCGATCACTATACTTTCTCTATACTATAGTATAGTGAGAAAGTAAAAACCGTAATTTTTTTCCACAACGTCCACTTTAAATAACAGTTTTCACTTAGCAAAATCTTCCGAGGTAGCTTTGGCAACGAATGTTGACGAATACGCTGTGCTGGCAGTGTGAAACACCATCCGCTCTCTCTTCCACATCAGCTACGCTTGCAGTGTGTACTTGCCCTTAATTGGTAGCCTACAGTTCAAGTTTGATTTTATTCATTTAAAAATGAAATAAATTCTTGTTTTTATTTGCACGAAAAATCTATAATTTTTTATTCTAGTATTATTATTAAATTGGTAATTGTTTACTATTAGTTTGCCAGAAGCAAACCTTCCCGTATTGAGCTTTGTTCTGTATTTGATGTATTCTAACAGTAAATTAACCGCGATTCGAGGCCTGGGAAAATGAAATTCGTCCTTAAAAAACAAATCCTTAAGTTCTAACTTATAATCTCTAGTATCAGTAAGAGTTTCTAGTATATAAAACCATATGATTCCCACACTCCGGACACTTTATCGACTTTCGCAAAACACCGTATTAGTACAAGAAATTTTGCAAAGTAAGTTCAGAAAGGCTAGGAACTACGTAAACTGCATCAGCGTACATGTGTTGGAAACATACTGTGACTGAAGAATATAAGTTGGAACTTCATTTTATTTTTTGTTTTTTAATGCTTGCGTTTCTGTTATACACAATAGACAATAGTTAATAAACATTGTAAACTTATAAGTTAGTACCGGTATATTAATTATTGTCTACGTAAACGCAAGCATTAAAAAAACAAAAATAGCCTGAAGTTCCGGGGGTGCAGAAAATGTTTTAGAACACGAAATGTCCCCAGAACACACTTTTTTTCACTAAAAATTCCCCCAAAAAATTGATTGCTATTCGCTACAGATGCGCCGGATATTAGGCTACATGGTTTGTTTATCTATTTCAACATATTTATTGGCATTATGTTTTAATAATTATTATTGTATTCATTATAAATTCCAATATAAATCTTCAAAAAAATAATAATTGCATTATTTTTACTTAATTAACTGCGGTGAAATTAAATATCTATGGTAAAATATCGTCAGATGGTCCCAAAAGGTTTAAAACAAAAAAATACAACTTGATTATTGCTATTTTATTATGTTTAAAAGTAGGCCTAATACTTAAGTGGTAAATACAAAGTTAAATGTTATGTTTAATTAGTTCCAATTCAATTACCGAATTACCTATCACAGTCACTACTGAAAATATTACAAAACACTATAAATATAATACTTAATAACCCTCCGATGGTTCACTACATTGCCTCTTAAATATCACAATAATATTCAATTGCGACGGAAAAAAATCACTATATAAATTTAAACATCACTGTAATAAACAACCACCTAGACCACTTGCTACTCTTATAAACTGACGGGGTTGAAAACTAGAAACGAAAGATATGAGATATAATAGATAACAGTATATACCCCATCCCTCCACCCCTTCTTTGTAATGAAAAAGGAAGCAAATTGAGTCATCACATTATAGGCATTTTAGTGATAAAGACTGATTTCTAATTTCGTTAAAAAAATTGAAAACATCAGTAATACCTTTGCATTAAGTATCATTGTAAAATTTGGTTGAATATGATTTAATTCTAATCGCTTGAATAATATTATTTGTAAGAAACTAATCTAAATTTGCATACCGGTATCATAATAAATGTTTAATACCTAACGTAAGTATTTGAACGCCAGTCAAGAATAGGGAAACTGCCATTCATCAACCGGCACAAAAATATTGTATCGGCGGCTCGGTTGTACGATATTTTGTGTGGTGAAAATTAAATAGGAACCCTGTCCGACTTGCAGCAGAGAGCAGACAACACACTTTGTGTGTGTATGTACAGTCAACTCCCGATTATCCGGGATAATTACCGGCAAGACCATCACGGATAATGTGAAACCCCGGTTAAAGCAATTCGTTATAGTATAGGGCCCAAGTACAAAATATTATGCAAGAAATATAAACATAATGGGTAAACTGTACCTTAAAATCACTCCTACTAAAACGTATAAAAAACTACAAACAGCATTATTTAGATTGAAACAGCAGTACAGCAATATATTATTTACAATGTTCAAAACACGATTAAAATACAGTAGTCCAGAATGTTCAACGATTAGTCCGTCAGAGTTTTTTGTTTTGTCACGTTTGCTTCCTTTTTCAATATTGTGGATCTTATTTTTCGTAACACGAGCTTGTCACATAATAAATAATTAAGAAGGCGAGAAGGCCTTCGACGTAACTCAGAGCTGTGCCGTGTGTCACTTTTGGCTAGAGATGTTACGTCAATAACATAACTGCTAATCTATAGTAGCAGATTATAACTGCTACTCTATTCTCTAACAAAATGTGAATAGATGCTACTCGTGATTGCAGTAGCATCAGTTTCGTGTTAGTCGTTATTCGTTTGCTACAAGTGCGCCCGTCCTCATGCCACCCGAATTTTTTTACTTCTCGACCCACCTCCTTTTTCGTCTCTCGGCCCGGTTGAGCCGCAACCCGTATAAACCGATCCCGTTTAGTCGGGAGTTGGCTATATGTATCGTACAAACCGATTAGGCTGACCTTTGTTCCCATTCATTTTTAATCTATTTTCCTCTAAAATGATTATATTTTGTTATTTTTTGTGGATTTTTCCCCAGCCAAAATTTCCCCAGGTCAGTCCCATTCGGGCGATCGGACATATTCTGCAGGCCTGTGAAGTTCTAACAACTTATAGTCTATAGTCATAGTATGTTTCCAGTTTGTAAACATAGGCTACATGTAAAAATATATTACTGAAAACAGATAAGTCATTACTTCCGTTAACAATAACGACTAACGAAAGACTATGCCTACAGTTGCAGCACAAAAATGGATTTGAACTATTACACAACACCATAACGACTGATTAGACTGATTACAACTGCCCGCCTCTGACCTGCACTTTTAACAAACCTGCTCGTTGACCACACGTAACTTGCGTTATCTTGTTGTTCCGGCTCTTCAAACATGTTTATTTGTCGATTGCAGTCCATTACCGATAACATATCTCAATAAGGGAAGGTTTGCTTTTGACAAAGTAATAGTAAAAAATTACCATTAAATTTTATTTTTATATAAGTATTTTTACCTGTTAGCTAAAAGTGAATACATTTTAACCTTCGCTAACACTACCTAACCAAAATAAATATACTTGATTTAAATTTAAACTGAGAGGTTTATTCCCACTTTAACAATAAAATATAGTGTCTAGTGTGCAATGCGGCCTACGTTTGTTGCTGCTGAAATCATGTTCTTATTACCGCTTGCGGAGTAAAAAAAACAACCTTCCACCAGCACTCCAGGGTCAACACTGCGCGAGCGACAGTGCTCTCTCTCCGTCACACCTTACACGCGCATGCGCACTACAGTTAAACATCGCGCCGCTGGAACTGTGAAGCGCACAGTTCTGTACAAAGATTTTTGTATCTTTTTCATAAACCGAGGACGGCTACTGACATTGAGCCTAAGGATTATTCACTGTATTTTAGGCCTAAATGTTATTGAGGACAGTATCAGGTGGAAATTAATAGAGGGTTTACAGTTCCACAGTGCCTATACGAGAACCACCACTGATATTATTTAGTGGCTCTACAAACCCAAATTAATTTATGACCAAATTATTTCACCGAAATAGTTAAAACTCTCAAAACAGATTATATTCTCCTACCCTGGCATGGGCTGGTTCAAGAAAAAGTTGAATTTTTTAAAACTTTCAAGGATTTTTCTATTGTTTTCAATTTTTTCTTTGTAATAAGTGTAATTTTCTTTACAGTCTGGCGCTTGATTTTGGTAAACTCCCGTTTAACGGGGTGTTGTCGATATCGATCTCGAGATATTCACTCTTCCTAGGACGTTGTTTGTTTTCTTCTTTTTAGGTAACGCTCGAATTTTGCATGTTTGATGAAATTTGGTCTGATAAAGTTTTTGGATTTGTGCACGAGTGTGTGCAGTTATGTACATATATACCATTTATTGTACGTAATCGTTTTTAGTTAAAAATGTTTGTCACTAAAACAGGAGCTGGTGACGGTAACAGTCGTAAATGGCGAGTGGGTACGATCTTATTTTGGGAAAAAAGTTCATTGACACAAATTATGGGCTGATAGTTTTAAAAACAGTTTGTGTTATTTAATCCGTCCTCAACAATTGAATCAATTTGTTTGAACTTAGCCTTTCTTCTCAGCTGACGTAAATTATTTAGTCAATACGTATCGCTCTTCTTGTTCAACGACCTCTCTTAATGAAATCAACAAAGTATTGAAGGTAGGAGAGCAGTCTGAGCAGGATAACTACCTAAAGACCTACAAAATAAATAGTTTTTGTTTAACCTAGTAAAAGATTTTACGTCTCAAACAGGTGATTTAACTTGTTCGGTGGATCAAATTGAAAATAAAAATCAGCTTTTAAAACTATTTAATGGCAGTTAAACTCGGATTTTATTATAGTAGGCCTATTAAAACCGTAGACGGGTCTTGAAAAAAAACTTCTTTTTTTTAAACTCGACCTAGTCACATTTCATCAGACTACATCATAGTGTTTGGTGGTGCGAGCGAAAATGTAAATTTTAAATATTTGGTAAACAGTATAAAAACTTTATTTTAGAAGATAAATGTTTTGTTTTTCGTGTGTATGGATAAAACTTTATTATTATTATTATTTATTCTTATTTTTGCTTTTTATTCATTTAGTGTAATTGTTCCTTTATTTTTCGTTTGATTATAGGCCTAAGAAT
>JAGFPH010011914.1:17511-30013 GCA_018207615.1 Philaenus spumarius | reverse complement strand
GCTTCATTGTGTGTCTCTTAAGGTGGGTTGATGTAACACAAGAATAAAAGCATTCCTTACACTTAAAAGGTTTCTCATCCCAATGCTTCATTGTGTGTATCTTAAGGTTGTCTGATGTAACACAAGAATAATTGCATTCCTTACACTTAAAAGGTTTCTCACCCCAATGCCTCATTGTGTGTATCTTAAGGTGTTCTGATTTAGCAGAAGAATAATCACATTGGTTACACTTGAATCTAGACTTTTCCTTATGCCCCACCATGTGCTTCTTAAAGCTACTGCTATTGAAACAAGAATAATCACATTGGCTGCATTTATATGGTACAATTCCAGCATTTGTTGTTAGTGTAGATGTTTTAACATATATTGAATTTTGTCCTAATGGATCGTTAGTTGAGTCAGGAGAAGAAATTACACAAACTGCACTCGTGCACTCAGCTTTAAGTCCGACTTGATTTGTACCTGAAAATTGTATTGTATTACTAATAATGTAATCAACTTAACATTGGTTAAATTAAAATACATGATTATAGAAATAAATAATTAATATTTACTAGTTAATACAATATAACATGAATAACTTATATAAAGACTAAATTTTGAGAAGAAGGATTGCAAGTTATAAATCATATAAGTTACATGGTACACTGCATGGATGTAAAGAAAATGAAAACTGGATATAGGATTTGAACCATATGATTAGATGACGGATTCATTTCTGATGTCCGCAGTTAATTCACTTATAATATTTAAAGGTATACAATCATTACTCGATACAAAAAAATAATTAAAATATTAATTCTGCTTAAGAAACCACATCAAAAAATAAAAGAGCCAAGTACATTTGGATATTTTGGCACACCTATACTACTAACATAAAAAATTACAGAAAATTTTACTATTTTTTATGTAGGCCTAAAGTTGGAGTTTTTTCTGTTACTGGAAAATTTGTGCTTTCTGAGCTAATAACTTTTCAAATTTTACATCAATCAATTCTTTAGTAGAATATAGGAATTCTTTAGACCCTTTTCTACAAAAAGCTATTGGATTAGGATATCATTACTATATTTGGCGAATTTAAAAAAAGAACTTGCAAAACGCACCAAACTAGACTGCCAGTTCCAGGGTTAAACAAAAATTATAGATTATAGTAACAAATTTTATAGATCGGTAACGAATTAGGACATTTCCAAAACTTACATTTCCCGAGGTCTATGTTTCTAGTGGCATTCCCAATGTAATGTCTTTGTTTTGGCAGACATTCACTATTGTATTATTTTTAAATCACTTTTTTACATCTGTAGTTACAAAATTGCCAGAAATTTAATACAGACATTGATTTCTTTTGCGAACATTCACTGTTGTTTAATAACCTTTACGCTGCGTAAATCGACTTTAGTCCACGGCCTTAGAAAAGCATTTCTGTAACTTCTTTAAACGACTTTATTTACTATAGACTCCGTACTGTGCTGCACTTTCTGAGAAAATATTTTAACTTTGTTTGTTCATTGTTTAACTGTTGACAGTTTTTGTGCTTGATACTAGATTTGTTTACTGTATGATTACAAGTGATTTTTAGTTCATTCAGTTTACAATTATTATTTATTTATGAGTATAAATAACTTTTAAAACTAAATTATAATAAATATAGATGTAAAGTTTTCTTTCAATAGTTTTAGTGTTAATTTTAATTTTCGTGTATTGATATCGGTGACTCTAACTCTCATCTTTGCAGGTTATAACTAGTAAATTATAAATTATTTGTTGCGGATTTATCGAGGTAATTTAGAAAATAAATGTATGTATACATAATTGTATTGATAATTATATTTATTATATTACATTTCTGTATTTATATTGCAGAAGATAAAATATTTATTTCAGAACAAATAATATATACATGAGTACAAAACTGCACATTGTGTTTTTAGTACCGGTATCCTACAGGTAAAATACCATGATTTACAGCGGAAAAAAAATACACGTTTAAACTATTATTATTTTGCAAAATTCTAAAACTATCTAATCCGGAGCTATCCTATCATAATCAGCAGTTAATTCACTGTTTATTTGTTATTCCTTTTGTAACTTATGGTTACAAAAATAATAAAAAATATAAATGTGAACTGTTAAAAAAATGGGTTTCGGAAAATTTGTAAAAAATAAAAAAAAATGTTCAAATTAAAATAAAATGTTATATGTGGATTATTTTCTAATAATTATCACCTCTCCCTCACTTCCTTTATTCATTCACCTTTAAATACAAAAAATCATCGCTCATAATACTTCTTAAATCACCAAGAAACACCTCTTACTCCTTTACCTCCATAAACAAAAAATCACCATACATCATGTATCTCACCTTAACTCCAACGTAGAATTACACCTTAACATCCACCTTAAGCTCCACTTTACCTTAATTCACCTTACACCTTAAACTACAACTCACCTTAGGCCTACCTTAATATCACCTTTGTTTAACTCATATAAAAAAAATAAATAATAATCCACATATAACTCTATTTATGCTCTATTAGTACTTATGTATTTGTATTTACTATTATTGATTCATTGTATTAATTTAATTTTCTCAGGGCTGAGTCTTTGGCTGCTAAAGTACAGGCTAATTGGATGTGCGTGGCTAAATAAAGGAATCTAAGACATTGTAGCGGAACAACCAATCGTTTACTCAGACATTATTAAAAAGTGATTATTTACAACAAAATATATCAACATTACAAGAAACAAACAAGTCAATTTTACAAAAATCTGTACAATTTATAGTTAAGCCTAGGCTACCTTAGGTTTATGACGCAATAAAATCAAACGAAGCTACTTGTTAAAATAATCAAAAATTTTAAAATTGCAGACTGAAAAACTTATGTCCTATGGCCATTATTACTTACTGCGTTGTTTATCTGACTGTTTTTACCTAGGATTTCTTTATAATTACACATCAATATGAAGCACTATCTATCCATTGCGCGCATTTTTGTCGAAGCACATGGTTGACTTTCTATGAATTCACCTGTCGCATAACTTACACCATCGATTTTATTTTCCAAGTTCACACTAACGCCGAAGCACCTCTGCTTCACTTTAGAACAACATTTGTTACTATTCTGATGAAAAAACTACATTCTTTTGCCAAATTTCAAACCTCTTACAGCTTACAACACATACAACGTTCTTACGCCATCTTTCTAACAGAGTCGATCACGTAGACCAAACGTACACGGCCTTGCGTACACCAATAGTTTTATGTCTGTCCTGCATTCCGACACACATGTCGACTTTATGACGTGTTCTTTGTTATATACGCTGATACATATTGATTTCTTTATATGTGCTTGTTCTTTAACTTTAACTGTTCTTTAATTGTTTATCAAACTGTCTATTGCACAATCACTCATCTGTCCTTCTCAACCGCTCGCTTTACAATACGCACTTATTTTCGACTGTCAACAACTTTTTATATAATTCATACACATTATATACCCTTGTTGATTAATATATTTTAAGTCTGCTTTTATTTCATTTACTAATAGTCTGCCTTTTACTTTATTTATTTTTATTCAAATGATTTTACTTTAATTGTTTTGCGTCACAAAAGAATTTATATATGTATGCAAAAATTATAAATGTTTATTATTATACATATTGCGTCCTTTATTTTTATTTAGACCAAACCTCTATGCTTTTAGTTCTTATGAGAAATTATTAATTTATTATTATCAAATAATATTTCTGTTACATGGCTGTCAGTGTTACACTGTGGTCATATTTTGACAAACATCTCTGAATTCATGGGTCAATGTAATAACTAAGATCCCAAAGTTTTGCAGCAGTCTCACTTAACCTGCTATAAGGGAAAACTATATTTTAACCAAGTCTATCAAAGTTTCTTACCCCATAGATTAATGCTAAGCTTTCAATTTGATGAATGCCTACCAAACACAATATCTTTACCGTGGCTACTGCACAAGGCAACAGAACATTATGGTAAGCCGATAACATTAAGCACTTTCATCGACACTGATAACATATTTTATAATACTGTTGCAGGAGAGTCAAGGTAGAAGCTCTAACAGTTAGAATGAGCAGAGCCATGTTAGAAAGTATAAAAGTAAGTCTATTTGAGAGGGGAGTTCAGAACACGGCAGTGATGACATGCATCCAAAGTAGGGCGTTAAATCCTTTCTTGTGTATATTTGTGATGGATGAACTTTAGTTAGGTGTTTTGTGGCACATAGAACTTACACATTGTTTAGAAAAACCAAAGAGCAAATATTGCAATCTAGGTATGCAGACACTCCTGCTAAAACTTGGGGAGCATCAGCTAGGCATACTATTGGCAATACCTTCACTATACAGTCATTGGATCTGCTCCCATTAAACATATAGCTGCATTCAGGCAGTCCCCCGACAGACAACTCTGAGATGAGTATCATGACGAGACCAACAAGTTTGAAAAAAAGTGGACCGAATCCAGGCAAACGTTTACTCAGATGGTAGTACAGTAACAAGGTTCAAATTGCAGAAAGTAAATTTCTTGGCAAAACTGCAAATATAGATGAAGTAAAAGTCCACACTATAGAGGTTTGCATTAGAGAAATCACCGTCTATTTGCCGTTATATCACAGATCAAAAAGGAATTTCAGCTCAAACTAAGCATGGTGTCGAGGTATATTTTATTACCACAGAACTAACTTCTGAACATCATAAAAGCAAGGAAACTTACATGCCCCTATGATGTAGGGGTAAAAGACATTATTTTAAACTTAGAAGTAGAGCAGTCACAATCTAATTAAGTCACTGTGATAGATGGCTCTATAGACATAAACCCAAATAAAACAATACTAAACTAAACTAACCAGTGGTGTTGGAACTGCTCCATGGCTCAGCTGACTCATAGTATGGAAACAATTTGGTCTGAAACAAAGATCACACTGTTTAAACAACACACTTATAAATGGGGAAAACTATTGAAATTCAAGATTGGTGTGAAACTCAGCTTTACCAGTGTGCATTAGTTGAAAGGACTTACAGTAGAACCCCTCTTAACCGGTCAGGTCGGGACCGAGACCCAGGCCGGTTACGAGTTTGGCCGGTTGATCCGAGGTTCCCGTAAAAAATTGATTTTAGTTCAAAAATAACCTACAGTTCATATTTCATAAATAATAAAGGAAATAAGACGTTATTGCAACTGATTTTATTGTATGTACTGTACATACACACACAAACAAACACTAACAAATTACATGTAAACATTTTAACTTCCCTGGCCTCCTTTTCTCCCCTCCTGTTTTCAAGCACTTTTGCTCTCACGAAATTCAGTAGGTTCCGAGAAATAAACAGATGAAGAAAGAGAAACAAAGGATGCCGCTTGGTTAATTGATTCCAAGAAAAAATAATACAGTTGCCGTGGGAAGCAAGATTTGATCCCCCCTCTTGCTTCAAGCGGCAAGAATCAATCGACAAGGCGGCTTCCTTTGTTACGCTCCTCCTCCCCCCTTTTCCCTGCCACAACATTAACACATACAGTAGCACAAATAACATTGCGTCATCCCGAAATGTCCGTCAAATAATCGATGTTTGAGACTTCGGCCAGTTAATATATTTGATTTTGTTGTTTCTTGAAATAGGCCGGTTAAGCCGAGGACCGATTGATCCGAGGCCGGTTAAGAGGGGTTCTACTGTATTTGACCCTTGGATTTTAGTTATAATATCTACACAATGAAAATGTTAACTATAGAACTATTTCATGTAAAAAATATAACTTTAAAATCATCTAAGAAACCTAATTGTGTACAAATCCTACATTTTTATAGAAAGTTCTCTATTTTCAAAGATTAGAAACTATAAACAAAGATACAGAATTGCCCAGCATAAAGAATAAAACTAGTAGTTCTGTGAACAGTAGACCTCAAGAAAAAATATAAAATCTGCTCTTTATTGTAGATTTGTTTGAAAAAGGTTTTTGTGTAATGGAATGATTCTAGAAACATATGGCATAATAATAATTTAATGTATTGAAGATATCAAACTGGGATAGATAAAGATATGATAACTTCCTCGTTTCAATCCAATAATGTACAAGATCTGACAAATCAATAAGCTAATTATTTTGCATCCATTTATTCCAATCACAATGCAAATTTGCTGTTTACAAATGTGTCTTTTTATTAACCTCTCTCGCCTCAGTTCACATTATCCTCTTGTAATATCGACGACATCAGTAATAGGCCTATATTGCAAAATCTTAATGCCAAAAAACTGCAGGATTTGATAAGATTCAAACTAGATATATGAATGAAAATTCATAAATAATCACAGAACTTTTTTTAAAATTAATAAAAAAATTCATTTATTTATGATTTTGTTTCCTTTAGCCATTCATGCACTGTGTACAAAAAAGGACTCAAGAAATAAAATTTATTGCACACGTCGATTTAAATGCCTTCAAGGAATATTAATGTCAAATCCGAAGAAAATCAAACAACGCATTTGGCTGTGACTGAGAAATAAACAAAAGTTATGATGAAGGAAATTCCGAACTGTCGATATAAAAGTGGTAATAGGTACATTTCTGCAACGAAGCTTTGAAGTGATTTTTAAGACTTTCCACTTAGCTTATAAATAATTTGTATAAAAGTTTGTAAAATAGAGATTTCGCACCTATATATTTATTTCTTCCTTACGTTTGCAATTTTGACTAATCTAAATTTTAAAATACACCTTAACAAGTTTTATTTGACTCATATTATCAGTTTTGAGTTTGTTTCTTTTGATGATGAACTTTTTAGAGATTACAATTTTATAATTTAAGTTGAAAAAATTGTTTATGCTTCATTATTAAAACTCTTTTTACAATAATCCTAACAAATACGTTTTTCCTAACTTCAAGAATTATTTATGGCAAATTTGAAGAAATTTTTGAGTTTGGTCATAATTACGTAACAGACAGACGAAATGTCGTTATATTAAAACACGGATGGATATATTAAATAAATAACTTTAATATTGCGTAAATGCTTCTCACAGTGGTATTTTGTCTCTGTTTAGCTGATGACGATGATTTCGCCTATTTTCCAGGCATTAAAAATTGAATTAATTAAAATATTTAAAAACATGATTTGCATTTATTTAGTGCGCGTCCTGAAACTACAAATTAACACTTTACTGTTTACATTAAATTTAATTACTTGCACAACACAGGGGCATAAATATGATGATATGATTATCATAATATGAAATGTCGGTTAGACTGCACACATGTACTCTGGTCCGTCCTTGAGTCAGTACTGATATTATGACTATGTGAAACGGTCATAGTTTATGTTTGGGAATTGAAAAGACTGGGCTCTGATAATAATGTCAAGTATAGTATTAGACTGGAAATAGATTTTCTCATTTAACAACAAATTTGGGTTTGAAATTGTGGCTTTGTAAACGTGGCTTCATGGACATTCATATTTGCTCCTTTGGAATATTTACACAGAATTTTCATGTTACTTTAGATGTTGGTATAAGTATTACCTGAATCTATTAGATGTTCTACATATTTAAAATGGGTTGGGTTAGATTTGCTATAGGGAAGGCGTTCTTTGAATGTTGTTTTAAATGCACGTCTTGTTTGACCGATATAATGCATATTGCAACTGTCACAAATTATGTTAAATATTCCACTTGCATTGTAAGGGTAATCTTCTATGGGTTTTGGTTTGATTGCTTTAGTTTACCAAAAGCTCCAGCTATTTTTAGTTTTAAAGGCTAGTTTGTAACTTTGTTTTGGCAGTATTTTTCTGCGATATTTACTAGTATACCATGGTATTTAATAGAAAAGTATTTAGGTTTTTCTTTTGTTATTTGGTTAATATTATTTTTCTTTTTTATAATTCAATCTATTTTGTGTGTTAGTCACTTGATGTAGCTAACGTTTTTATTGTTTTTATTTCCTGGACTAAATCTGTTTTGTTCACAGGTACGTTGAGTGCCCTAAGTATGAAACAAATATAATCTCACATTTTGTGGTTGTAGGGATGATTAGAAGTGGTGTGTATGGTAAGGTATGCTTGTGTAGGTTTCCTGTATACTTTGAGATTAAGTTTGTCTTATGACTCCTTCGGATCCAAAAATATACCCTAACCCAACAATCCAGTATCTTAAAGAGATTTTGTAACGCACAGGCATTTACAAAATTAAATGTAACGATTGCCCATGTTTTTATATAGGCCAAACCGGTCGTCCATTTTGCATAACATTTAAAGAGCACTTACCAACAAAAAAGCTCAGCAACTATTCATCTAGTTATGCTCAACACCTGAAAGATAGTAATCTTACATTCACGGACTATAGTTCTAACATGGAAATATTGCATTTATGCAATAAAGGATGATACATAAATGCGTTAGAAGAATTTGAAATATATAGAGAAACGAAATATAGCACCACGTATCTACTAAACGACCAGTTATCGTTCCATTCTAATATGTTATACGACAAATTAATTGAGAGACCAAACAGAGATAAGATGTAGGAACACAAATACGGCTCAGTATTGGCCGAACAACTTGGCGTGCACATCCTCGAACTTTAATACGTAATATCAGCCATATATTATTCGTTTAACAATCTCCATATGGAGTGAAACTTTTGTTGTGTACTGTTGTGTTTTGTTTTTGAGTCTCCTGAGGATGGTCGAATGACCGAAATCGCGATAAGAGACATAAGGTAAGACTATATCTTAATTTGGATTACTTGACGATTCTAAACGTTTGATCTTATACAGACACAATTTAATTTATTGATCTGATGCGAGAAACTGGTCAGTAGAAACTAAACAAAAAAGTAGAGGGGTAGAAGGTACTGGGGAATGGAGTTTACTACGTTATACACCCTGGTCACTACCTACAAATAAAATTAACTACACTCTCACAGACCAATGGTTGGGGTAAAGTAATAAGATTGCACTGCATTGGTTTTATACTTTTAATAAATGTTGCCATAGACTATATTCACTTGTCTTTAGCAATTTATTTCAACAATCTTAGTTTTTCTTTATTCAAGTAATTGTAAAAACAGTTTTATATTTGAATTCTTGCACCCAACACTGTATTTTAAATTACAAACTTTTGGCCATGGGACAACAGTGCTATGAACACATAAAGTTTGTAAGTAGACGACCCACTGTATTCAAATAATGAAAAAGCTGTATGAAAATAATCATTAACATAATACTGATTATAAAAATGTTATTCCTTATTTGAAGTTAATATAAGAACTTAACACTTGGAAGTGGGTATGTTGAAATTATAAATACTCATTAATTGTAATTCTAATAAAATGTATTCTACTTACATCTTTAATGTCACTGAGATCCAAGGGATCAGGTTCATTTAATATAGACGCAGACCTACGCACACACAAAAGTTTAATTAATAATTTTTTTTTTAAATAAGATACTTGATCTTAATGTCAATTTATCTTAAAACAGAGGTAACACTGAAGACATGAAAGAAAATGACCGTACTAGATAAAACGTACCTAACAAAAACTAATTTAAACCATACATAATGATTGGTTAGCAAGAAATAGAAAAGTGTTGTTACCCATTGCAAAACATTCCTTAGTCTTACCATAAAATCAACTCCCAACAATATCATCTGCATCTTCTAATTTCAATCTCATAATAAAAACATGACCACCCTAATATTTGTACTATTATTATGAATTACATGTATTGATTGTTTGGTACAGGTTTTTATGTACCTGATAAAACATGGTACTGATATTAGTTAGTACTTGATACAAGTAACTGATACTCTTTGTATCATGTACATTGTACAACCTACTGAAACCATTATTTATTTTCTGTCAATATGTACAAGAAGTCTTATAAGTAAACTATTTGTAATAAAATCATATATTTGTAGAATCTTATAAATAATATAAATCTATACATTAACTCTAAACTTATAAATTTATAATAATTTATAAATGTATTATTGAGGTAATAACACATTGAAAGTTTTATTGTTTAAACACTTAATGCATAAAAATCAACTTTCTCTTTTAAAGATACAGCGGAATTGATTTAATTAGTTACTAGGGGAGACCCCGGCATGCTCCACATGCCAATCCTGTTGAAAACTTCTAAACACATAATTATGATCGGTTTTCTTTATGACAAAGGTGTAGGATTAATAGTAACCGCAAAACTAAGATTGTTAATGTCCAAATCAAATTAAGCTATTATTATTATCATCGTGTACTTTATAACAGCCGTTATAATAAAGGTTTAAAAAACCAGAAAAGCTGAAGTTTACTTTATAAAAACCTAACCTAAAAGTTAGAAATGCAAATAATTGCTTCAAAGTTTAAAATCAGCCGATAGTGGGAAATAATGGAGCAATCAGCTGATTACTGTAACAACAATAAACATAATAAATTATTTATTATTTAGTATGGCACTACAATTGCCACAAAATATTTAGTAAAGATTGTGTTGTATTTACGTTGTGTATTCAAATGAAACTTTGTGTCAAAATTTCAAAGCAATCAGCAAAGAACTTTCGGAGATTTGAGATTTTGAACAAACGAACATTTACATTTTTATTTATACAGATTTTGAAACAGCACACAGTATAGAGAGAAGGAACAGTAAACTATTATGAAAGCAGTAAGACTAGATCACATCAGTTTGACAAAGTAGGAACACATTGAAGTAGAAACAATCTGTATGACTATGTAAGGCCTATGTCATCTGTTTAGCATTAGTGAAATGGGTACTACTACAGATGTAACATGTTAGCCAAAGGAAGTTAGCCCCACATTGGCATCCACCATTTAGCAATGTATGCCAATATGAGTCAATAGCTTGTCTCAGATAATTTATATAAAAATGTACTAGGCCTAGGGCCAATTTATTATTGATTTGTGTACTCCTAAATGGAAGAAAATTGAGTGTTTACCAAAATGTCAACCACCCAATTTAAAGTTTCTTTTCACACTTAGATAATTATAATCACAAATTGGGCTGCTTTCAATGTAAAATTACAAAACGTCCCACGTTCTGTGTTGCCTCAACCTTTAATCTTAAAAACCAATCCAACCAAGTCGTATGTGTTTCAATGTTCTATTGAAATTTTATAACAATTAGTTAATTATTTATTTAACTTTACTCGTTTTCTCAAATATGATGTTAATTTTTAGGTTCATTTAAGAGCGTGGAATGACGACTTGTGTTACTAAAACTATGAATATATTGTTTTTATTTTTTATTAAGCTTATATACTTGTAACTATGTAAACAAATCTTGCAACAAAATTTTCCCTCGTTTCTAAATAACGAAATGTGGATTTGGTTTGCCACCAAAGGAAGTCAGGCCCTCATTGACATCTTTTTTGCTACATGCCAAAGAGGTTAAAACATAGATAGTTAAATGTTAGATTTAGAGCTTGAGCTATTACAACCTTTCTCATGTAAACTGTAAAGTGACTTCACACATACATCACCAACTATGCGTGGTTGTGATTTTCTTAACTACTTATCGGGTAACACGAATAGTTGCAGTGCAAACTATGGTTTCCAAAATTAATACAGTACTTAAACCATAGAGGATGTAAGTAATACCAGAGTGTTCGAAGACTGAAGCACTGGTGTAGCGTCGGAACAGAGCTTAGCGGCCAAGAGGCTAGCGACGTTGCTGCTTTGAACAGTGTGTGAGAGAGAGAGGAGATGGGCAGCTGATGCACGCACGACAACAGCGACAAAAAAGGACACTGGGTAGGTTATTGGCTGCACGACTTGGCAACATTAGCTAGCTAACATCGCTTGTCGAGCTCTGCAGTGGCCAGCTAACATATTTGAAAGAAATTACCGAAACACATCTTCCTATCCTTCGAACACTCTGGGTATTACTTATATCCTCTGTGCTTAACCCTTTGACTAGTATGCACGCAACGTATTCGGGAGCGCGCACCAGTGACACTTGCGGTATTCCCGAAACAGGTGCGGGAAGCATCCTAACCGCTTTTATATGTCGTGAGCTACTTATAAGCATATCTAGCATACACTGCAATCTAGAGGACATTATTTGAAATGTTTGCAGTAGTTCAAAAGTCTTATCCCGGCAATTGAAAACAAACAGAAGCCCCGCCGAGCCTGCTATGTGTGCAGGTGGACTGCAGTCCGAGCTCAGCGCCGCAAAGACAAGGTGTGGCTGTGCGCCGAATGTGATGTCCCTCTCTGTGTTCCAGATTGCTTTTTTGCACTTATCACACGAAAATCAATTTTTAAAGTACCCTAAGACAATTTTTATTTTTTATTTATTATATTTAATACTATAACAAGTTTTCTATTTTATATTGCAAAGTTGGATAGTAAATATATTTATACACTAGGCCTATTTTGGATTTTTTATTTTACGACATTTGTTGGTAAGGCCTATATCGATGTGTGGGGCTTATGATGGTTTCAATTTTATTCCCCAAATATATAT
>JAGFPH010011913.1:17894-32470 GCA_018207615.1 Philaenus spumarius | reverse complement strand
GGCTTTAGATATTTTACCTTACCCCTTTAGCAGTTTAATTGAAAAAAATATTGCATTGCGCGGCTGAGGCTACATCTCAGTCCGTCGCAAGTTCCTTCCCCAAGGTTTGTAAAATTTTTCTTTAAAGGGAAATTTGCCCAAACCTGAATTCCCCTAAACATAACATAATTACTTATCCTATACATAACACGTTTCATAATAATATTTTTTCATACTAAACTCATAAACATTTCTATAACTAAACATAACATACATCATCTCCTGTAATACATACATATATACATAACAACCATTTCAAATATTTCCAATTTTTCATAATAATTTTCCGTCTCTGAAAATATATAATTACACTGCACTGCTGCTACAGCTTTATTGTCTGAAATGTACACATATTATACACTTTATAGTTTTTATAGTCATATGCCTTTCGGCTATAATCCATCACTGTCCTGGTAGTTTCTGTTTGGCCCCTAGCTAATAACATATTATACAGCATTGACAACCTTACAATAAACATCCCCAATATTAAGGCTTAGAAACTAATTCATTTAAAAAAGTTTTCACAAACATTTCTATACAATACTTGTGTTACACCCTATACCAGTGGTGTCCATTTATAAAGTCGTCAGCTGATCATCCGCTCTTGACCTTGTCTACCGCTTTGTTTATTTACACCTTGTTATGATTTCACTGCTCTAATTTCCTGTCCCATGTTTATTGACATTCGCCGGTCTCCAACTTCCCTCTCTCTCTTTCCATCTCATTCATTTCAAACCAGCTGAGCTAAGATAAACTTTGTACGGCCACAGTCTGAATTCAATTTCCCTTTACATTGTTACCCTGTGTTTGCGTAGGCCTAATGCTTATTTTAACAGATCTGACTCGACTAGCCTAATCATTTCTTTCCCTTACTGTTAAACTTGGCTTGCTAATGATTTTATTTTAAAACATATTTATTTGACAGGTCATTGTTTTACCTTATATTGCGATTTATAAATTTTTATACTCATTTAATCCATGTCCTAATTTCATTTGCGTTTTGAACTTTACACGCGGCTTCTGCTTCTTTCTACCAATTTTCCGCTTATACTTCGGTACTTTAAACTTAACTCCTTTCATTCTTTCCCACCTACTTCGCTCTGTAGATTGTTCCCGGCAGAGTGTATTGCTTGATTCTGAATTGTTTATCAACCTTCCTTCCCCTTGGACCTTAGATCTATACTCTATATTATTTATTTCCTTATTTGCCTGTGGCTTCGACGCGCAGAGTATAGCTAATTCCCTATTACATATTAATTTTTTATTATTTTCGGCCTGTGGCCTATCCCCTATATTTAAACTACTACTTTTGGCCTGTGGCCCTTTCGACGATTTAATTCCTTCCTTCCCCTTGGCAAGTACACTCTCCTGATCGCTATCCACCTTTCCTACTCTACTCCCCTGCTTCTGGCTGTCTACATATTCCTTCGAAAATTTATCCTCTTTTTTCTTTGGCTTTATTACCGATTTATTTGTTAACCCTTTAACCATTGCTTTTTCCACCGGCCCTACTGAGTTTTCCGGCCTAGGCTCATTAACCCTTTCATTTTTAAAATCTGTGCTTATTTGGTTATTATTTATTTGAAAATGTGCAAACTTATTTTCCATGTTTATTCTAACTTTATACTTATACAATATATCGCACCCTATGATTACAGTATTAGTTAATTTTGGTACTATTAAAAATATTTCCTCTACAATTTCTCCACCTATATTTAAATCAATTATTATTTGTTTGCTAACCCTTTGTCTTTTTTTCTTAATTGCAGTCACCACCTCAACCTGTTTTACTGGTAACTCACTAATTTTATGTCCTGCTTTCTTTAAGGATTCATAAAACTCTTCCTGCATAAATGAAACCTGTGCCCCAGTATCAAGCTCAGCATATACTTCAATGTTATTTACTTTTATTTTTATTTTAGGACAAATAGGCAATTCTTTATTAATTAAATGATCTACTTCGGGCTCTTGGAACAATTCCTCCCTTATATCGTAGGTTAAGTTACTAACTTGAATACTTTTCTTTATTATTAGACTATTTGAATTTTTATTATTATTAAAAGTGGTTTTATCCGCAGCTCCGACATTTTCCTCTAGGATTGGCCGATGTCGTTTGCCATTATATCTTTCCGGAACCTCATAAATCAGTTTTTTGAACTCTGAGTTGCGGGAACCCCTTGATTTGATGGACCCGGGTGATTGGTATTTTGGTTATAGGTGTTTTTAGGTCTTTGATCATAGGATTGCCGGTTAGGTGGTCGGGAAGGTATAGGTTGGTTCCTGAATTGTTCCCTATGATACTTATTATTTTCCCACCTCGGTGGTGGTTGCATTTCCCTTGATCTCCTACCCATACTATCCATTTGTTCTAGGAAAGCTATCGCCTCTGAGAAACTCATATTAGACCTTCCCATGCTAGCAATCTGGATTTCTTTACTATAATGGCGCATTATACTATGAATTAAATACTGTTCAGCTATAGGAGGGTTTAGATTAGCGGCTTTTTGCGCGAGTTGACAGAAATATTCTGACATGGACAATTTTCCCTGATAATCATATCGATTGTTTTCTATCATGTCCCTAACTTTTCTTTGTGCCTCATAACCCCAATATCTTTCTAAAAAAGCTACTTTAAATTCATCATATGTTTCTTTGTCTCCCTTTATAATTTCCCACCAAATTCTAGCCTGCCCAGTAATATGCCGTTCTGCGAAGCGTAGTTTCTGCTCACCTTCCATTGTACTATTTATTTCATTTAACAAATTCTCTAATCTTTTTATAAACCTAACGGGATCTTCTCTGTTCCCTCCCCAAAATTCGATCTTCTCTACTTCCTGAGGATTTTGGTAAACATGAGTTATTTGTTTTTCTATTACGCCCCTACTTGTTCGTTCATTATTAATTTCCTTAACTGTCTCTTTTAATTTTATAATTTCAGTGGAGTTTACACCTATCCGTTCAGCATTTACTTTTGTTCCAGCCCTTACTATTTCTATTTCCCCTTTCATTTCCCCTATTTCTTTAACACATTCCCCTATTTGAGCTGCCTGCGCTCCTAACTCCCTTTCTATCGTTTCTTTGACTTCCCCTACAATATTTTTTAACTCTGATATTAACTCTACTTTTTCAGTACGCCTTACTACTTCCCCTTCTGTTTTTTCTTGCACGCGTATTTTTTCCGCCTCTTGTTTTTCACGACGCCTAGCCTTTTCTAAGTTTTCTAATTCTACCTGTATAGCTAACTTCATTTCTTGCATTTCAGCAAGCCTAGCATTTTCCCTAGCTTTTTCCATCTTTTCTATTTCTTCACGCCTACTTTTCTCCAATTTTTCGATTTCTTCACGCCTAACATCTTCCCTAGCAGCTTCCCTTAATTCTAATTCTTCTTTATCCTTAACCCTTTGCATTTCTAATTCTTTTAAGTACTCCATCACCTTTTTAATTTCAGATTCCCCTGATTTTGTCATTTTTATGCAATTTTATTACAATCTCTTAATTTTATACTATTTGCTTTATTTTTTAAAATCACCAACTATATTAAAAGCACCGTTCTGTTCTCGTGAAGCTTAATTAACCAAGTTTTGATTTTTATTTTGACGTTTTTTGGAATATTTTTATTTTTCAAAAATGGCCTTTCAAGCCCCACGTAGCTGGTCGCCACTTGTTACGGCCTACTCTTCGTGCCTTACGTTGTGACAGCCACTTGCAACGGCCACTCGTCTTTATACGCGGCCCTTAGCTTGCTAGCTATCGCCCTACTACTTATATCTATATATTTTGAGTTCGTTTTTGGAGTTTTGACTCTTATCTCGGGATTCGTGCCTTTCGGAGAACGATGACCTTTACTATAGTTGATATTCTGGACTCTTATTCTAACACTGCTTAATTTATATCTGGTGATTATAGGTAAGCGCTTAATAAAAGAAATTTTTAGAAAAATGAAAATAAAATTTACTGGTTTTATCTTTCTTTAAAACTTAAAACATACAAAATAATATATACAATCAAAATCAGATATTCCTTCTATATATACAATCCTTTTACAATATGAAACTTTTTGTTGAGAAAATTTAGGCTTTGTAGAGAGATAGATATTTCTTTTGTATCTAAAAAAGTGTCTATAAATTCCTATATTTACCCCAACGATATTTTACACAAAAAACCCTAGCTGTCAATGCTGTAAAGTATGAAATATTAAAAAGGTGCCGCCAACTCTACCTTGCGTAGCTTACGGAGAAATCCTACTAGGTGATTTGTTTTGGAAATGCTGCTGAAGTTCTCGCTGTCGTGCGGATCCCTGTGACTGGTGGTGTCCTATGGTCTTGACTCCTGGATTGTAGTCGAAAACAGCACTAGCCGCTGTTATCCAGACAATACTATCCACTGTCTATCCAAACAACTCTAGCCGTTGTTTATCCAAACAGCCCTAGCCGCTGTTTATCCTGGATCTCCCACAATTTGAAGTTTTCTCTTGAAGGTCTCGAAGTTCTATAGCATCCCTTTATTATGCTATGTCGGCGTTTAAATTAGTATAAACGATTGATTTACGTTCACGTAGCGTTGTAATTAAATGCGTTATTTTAGTATATTTTTGAAAATTATATATTAGATTTTTAAAGACTGTTTTATGAAGATTAGACTAATTATTCCACTGATGTACTTAGTAATTATTATAAATTCTAATGACGAGAAACGTGGATTCTTTCCCGGAGTGCTATCTCAGACTGACGAGCTATACATCGACTTTCGACCAGCTCCTATTTCTCCTTCCCCAAGTTAGCCAATGTTAAATACTGATTATCACTACTTGGACCTCGGTTTTTAGCGTTTCGCGCGGGCTCCTTTCGTAATAGAATTTTTTAGCTAATTTTCCCAAATTCCTGATAAAATTCTCTACCACACAGTAGTTTAATTTTTCAATTTCCTGCAACTTTTTCTATTAATATAATTATTAATTTCGCCTCAGGGTTCGTAGACCTGTATAGTGGGCGTGTCTAGCGCACTGTCTTGACATTCAACTTTGGACAAGTAAGTTTTCCTAAAACTACAAGTCCACTTTTGTCGAGATTTATTTCGCCTAATTTTTACCAAATTCCCATAACTACAGTTCTAGCCCTCCGATTTTATTTCTGAAACCGTCTGCGTATTCAGCTAATCTTCCTTAACTTACACAAACTCGAGTGGTGTTTTTCTGCCACCGCGTTCGCATTTGGGACTCTTTTCAAGTTTTCCGTTTGGCTTTCCCCATTTTCCGATTTTCCGACTATTTTCTTCTTGGTTTACTGTTCTACTCGTTGTTGTACGCACATTGTCGTTTCCCGTTTCGCGATCGGCCTATTATTTACAAAGTTACAGTCCTTTTGGATGTTTTAATTTGTGTTCATTTTAGTTAACGCCCTATTTATCATATTTTTTAACCTATCTATCTCTCTTTTACCTTTACACTTATTATTATATAATACATAATTTTTATTTACTAAACAAATTTCTATTACTTCATAATATTTACCCATTTTTGGCTTTAGATATTTTACCTTACCCCTTTAGCAGTTTAATTGAAAAAATATTGCATTGCGCGGCTGAGGCTACATCTCAGTCCGTCGCAATACGTACCATAACAACATTTCATACTTATTTGCCATTACAAATCAAAATACATTATTCATAAATATATACAATACAAATTTTTACAGAGTCCAAATTTCACCTGAAAAGAAAAATTTTATATACAATATGCAACATCTTATCAATGTATTGTAAGTCGAGACAATCCAAGTTCACAATCATATTTATCATCAGCATAAATCTTTATCATAGGTTTCACCTTTAAAAACAATAAAATCAACATTTCATTATTGCCTCATGAGTTTGCTTTACATTCATAAATTATTTTTATGAAATACAAAAATTGTATCCGCTCTGAGATAACAATTAAAATCCACTACATTACTTCTTCCACATTGAAATTTCAAAATTCAAATTCAAACTGAATCAACTCATTAATTTGCTTTACAATCATAAATTATTTATGAAATACAACAATTGTATCCGCTCTGAGATAACAATTAAAATCCATTACTTTACTTCTTATGGACTCATTTACCACTTCAACTTTACTTTACATTACATTACTTCACTTTACTTTGCATAAATTTTCTTTACTTTGCAAAAATTTACTTTATTATACAAAAATTTACTTTACTTTACATTCTTTCTTCGACTCTTGATCAATTATTATACAAATTTACAACATATGTCATCAAAATAGTCATTGTTAAAATATATCTTAAATCTAACATGTCATTCATACCTCATTCATTCTACTGTATAACTTGCCAACTTTTTTATATAACCCCCTCAAAAACTCGGTTACCCTATTTTAAAAATATTAAATCATTCAAATGAAACAAAAAATTTATTAATTACGAAATTTATCTTCTCTTTCTTGAATGTGTAAGATGTTGGAAGATATGGGATAAGATAGAAAGACTTGTTTTTAGGGATTGGACAACCCTTCTCCTGTCAATGGATCAGGAGAGGGAAAAGGAAAGATAAGGAGTATAGAATTTTTTAAGATGCCTTTAATTTAAAAGAGTTTATAGACAACAATCAGACGGAATTTGCTTAATTTTCACCAAGACGAACTTGACTTTGATACAAATGAGGAAAAGAATTTTTTCTTATTAAAAGACGGAAAGGACGGAGAAAGAGAAAACACAACGATGACTAAACGAGATTGATCAATATCGGTATACGTGTACAACAAGGAAGAGACACCCTGTACCTCTAAAAACACCTACACTATTGATCAACCTCTCAATAAGAAGGTTTTCACGGTTTACCCACAACCTATGAACTTTAAACAAGATTGACCAATAACAGTCGACCTGTACTATCGATCAACCTTTCAATAAGAAGGTTTTCACGGTTGACCCACAACCTATGAAATTTAAGCAAGATTGACCAATAACAGTCTGCCTGTACTATCGATCAACCTTTCAATAAGAAGGTTTTCACGGTTGACCCACAACCTATTAAATTTAAACAAGATAAACTATAAACTAAGAACAACTTTGTGTATGTACACTACTAAACCTAACAATCATATGGATTGTGCACATGATGCGACACGTCATCTGGTCAACATCGAAATTCAGAAGGTTTTTTTTTAAGGACCCAACAACCTGAAATCACTAGTGTACACCTTGTTAGGATGCACACCAGCTACTTGACCGTTTTTTAGGGACGTCTTACCCTTAAATCACCAGATGTGACTCAATGTTGCTATCTCTAATGACCTACAACAATGACGTACTAAGCCACACCTGGCTACACCCATATTTCAATATTCTTAACAAATCAAGTTATCATAACTATCATTTTACAATATCCATTTATATATCATAATTATATAGAGTACTTATCTCATAATGTATTAACCTACTAACATTGCCATTAATTAAAGTCTAACACCTAATAATAAATTACGTCGGCGTAGAGGTTTGGTTTGCAATGTAGTACTTCCGTAACTCTACCACATTATATCTTTTCAAAATTTATTTATTATTATTTGAGTTTCATTCACTATACTCTACTTTTGACTACCCTTCTGGCATCCTTCTATTTTGTTCTCTTCTAGTAACTGGCAGGACACTTATGCTGTTTACGGGGATGACTTGTCTTCGAAAGTGTGCCAGTTGATATCTATGCCTACTTAGTTCAACATAGACCCAACACACCCCCTCCAACTCATCAACCCCCTCAAGCATCGCCTATCATCCTTTGGTGTTTTGCCTTTTTATCGGTTAAATGAAACCCTTTCATCTCAAATCTATTATTATTATTATTAAATCTTTAAAAGTTTACATTTATTTTAACTTCAAACTAACTTGCAAATTATAAAATATCAATTATGTATTATTCAAAATTATTTAGTCTATATACCTGAACTAATCTTCTTTAAATTATTAAACTTGCTTCATTTCTTTTAAATTTCTTAATATCTGTATTATAAGGCAACTTTAACTTATTCTAGGCCTAGCCTATATCTCAAAATTTTCATTAACTCTTCTTGAAATTAATCAACCAATAACATTAAAAACTTTCTTTAATCAATTTTCTTCCTTAAATAACATTTTCTTAACCTTTTATAACTGTATTTGTCTTTTAAACACCAACTTTAGATAGAGTCTTTGCCGATTGTATTCGTCTTCATCTTAACTAACATTTCTTCAAATATCCATTTCATTTCAGCAATCTTTTGTCTAACTTTAAATTAATCCTAACTTCTCAACTAACACATGACGATTCACCTCTTTAAAAAACTCATAAAAACATAATCATAGGAGATTTTCCTATGCGACGATCATTCTTCAAAAAACACGTAGATAATACCTCAACTTTCATAATTCAACGACGACGATATGCACTTTGGCAACTTAAAACCTTCAACTCCTCAAAAAACAACAATTCTTCCACTTAATAAACATAAACTCCCTCCAACTGACGAACATAATAACAACTCATAAACTTAACCTCCAATTAATCTGTCTTTAGACCTATATTGCTTCAATTTAACTTTCTTTGATTACATGACGTGACAAAAGACTCTTTTTCAGTTCAACTGTCTCTTAAGACTCATAACTATCCTCTTTCGGATAAAAACCTCTTATTTCATGGTATAAAAAACCTTTACTTACTTTCAAAAAATCTTAACTTCCTTTCAACTTGCTATTTAAACTTGAAAACTCATTAACTTCATCAACTTTCCTTAAAAAATTATATCCATTTCTTAACCAAAATTTCTTAATTTAAAATTGCCTTAATTATCATTTATTATTATTCAAAAACAAATTATTTATTTAAATTCAATTTAGTACTCTATAGAATTAAACTTCCTTATTATTTCATTATTCATTACCAAAAAATCAAACAATTTATCCTTAACCACTTGTCTAAACTGTACATTAGCACCACCTCCGTGCGTAGTCTATTTATTACGCAATCTACTTAAGTTGACCCTCCGGTATGTTTACATGACACTTTCTGGTACATAATCTTTCTTTCTCCTCCTACTCGGCAACTGTAATACATGTAGGGCTAACCTACGTCTATTTCCTTCATTTACTTGTTCGCCTATGGTTAATTGACTGTAGCCTAACCTATACTCCCACTTTGACTTTTCTTGATCATAATTTTGTTTAATTTTTTCAAAGATTTCTATTACACAATTCTCCATAGTATCTTCACTACTATACAAGCCAAGCAATGCTTCTAAGTTGACTTTAAAATTGATTTTAGGCCTATTAATATTTTGAAATTTATTGTATCTAACCTTTACATTTTCACACCCTATTTTGTCAATATTTCTTTCTAACACAACCTTCATTTCTTTATTAAACTCAACATTACTTAAATCCTTAGCACCATCTGTAACACTTTGGTCACCCTCAAATTCAAAATTATTCTCAATTACCTTATTATTATTTATTTCTTCCCTAACCTCTATTAACACTTTATTATTACTAGGCCTATCATCTAATTCTATTTCCTTTGAAACACTATTAACTGTATTATTAACATTAACATCTGAAACCTCTAACGGCTCATCAAATTTTGCTATTTCTTCTTTTATTTCCTGTCTAAACTCATTGAATTTATCCTCAAATTTCTGATTCAATTTATCAAAATCTTTTTTAGAATTCTCAAATTTATTATTGACCTCCAACCTGAATTCATCAGATTTTTTATTTAACTTTTCAAAGTTAGCGTCTGACTTTTTATCTAATTTTTCAAAATATTTAACCATCATATCCCAACTACTATCTGAAATTTGTCTTGAATTGACATTACTAGCTACCTGTTCACTATTACCTTCTGTTACATTTTCCATTTTTGTAACAGAATTTACTTCTGTATTTACCTTATTTTCATTTTCTAACACACTATCATTTGTTGAATGATTTAATATCGAAATACCAGAATCATCTAGTTCTGCCATCGTATATTTATTAATTAACCCTTTGTAAATTTTATTTATTAACCTTAAAAACTTTTTAAAACTTTTTCAAAATTTTTTGAAATACAGCCAACCACTATGATTCCATTAAAGTCATCCTTCCCAGTGTTTTCGTTTATGGTAAAGAAGTTCGGGCGCCATTTTGTAACGTGCTGCCTCCTTTGCAAGCCGTTTACAAACAATTTATTAATAGAAAACAAAAAAAAATGAAAAATAAAAATTTAATTTTGACAAAAATATTTCTAAGTTATTTTTCAAACAAAAAAAAATACCTTTACTGTGTAACAATTATTTATTATTTCCTATCTTCAATCCATTTACTTATTTAATTAATTAAATTATCATTTCAAAATATTACAACACCTTATTCCCAATGAAAACAAACAAACATAACCCCAAAATTGAAGTTAGGTTATGTTTTGATCACATCTGTTACTCAACAGTTGATCATTGAAATATCTGTTACACATAAGACCATTTCATCTATGACAACAGTTCTCTGGTCAAAATTGGACTCGTCCAGAACCATGGCCGCCATGTTGTTCGTATGGCAACTTTGGCTCCAAACCGCCTTCCCCACCAAAAACTGCCGCCATTTTATTTCACTTACAAAGAAAAACTAAAAACTGAATTTATGATTTAAACAAGGTCCGTTACCACAAAGTACTTCTGGAAAGGATAAAAACTCAAACTAAAACGTCATAGTGGTTGGCATTATTATTTTACTGTATCATTTTAAATTGTAAAAACACATACATTAATTATTAAATCAAATTGGCAATTCATCATTTCAACTATTGCAATCAGACACTCAAGCACACAAATTCATTATTAATAATTTTACCTTAAACATACAAACTTATATTGATAAATTATTCAAATGCAGACTTGGTTAAATTAGTTTACTACTTACGATCTTTTTGTTTTATAGTGCACTTTAAAGAAATATGAATTTACAAAAAAGAAAGAACTTACAACACAATGTGAATTTAATTTAAATAAAAAACCCCATTGTTCTTTAGTTCGTCGCACTTTAGCCACGTAGATTTTGATTCACTTAGACTTTCGTTGCACTTATTATAAAATCTTTATGTAAGGATTTTGAAGCCACGCCATGCGATTACGCAAACTTTCAAAGTTGATATTTTTGAGACAATTTACAAACAATTTTCACACTCTCGTTATTGTACAATATACGGCACTGTCTTTACTCCTCTTTAAACATATTTAAACGGTAGTTTTACTTTAACTACCGCAAAAAAGCACTTGTTAAAACATTTTTGCTGGACTAACCGCAAAACAGGTCTGCTTTGTACTGGAATACTGTTGCAAGTGGGAAGAAGCGTCTTTCTTCTTCGTTCTCTGTTCCGATCACGCCATGTGACGTCATAAAAACCAGGAGACCAATGGGAAGCTATCTCCAGGCTACCAATGAGAAGCTGTTTTCCAGGGAATCTTAAATATGTCTCCCTACGACTACCTTTGTATGTTACCAACATCTCGGACAAAAATTTTGTCTCTATCATAGATGAATCACACAGGCTTCCAACATAATCTATCAAGTTTATTTCTTTCAATGTCTGAAATAGTCTTTCGATATTTATTCATCACTGTCTAAAAACTTAGTGGACCATAGCTTCAAACCCTCCAATACCTTTTTAAATGTTTTTCATATTTTGACACATCATGAAACATAATTTAAATATTTAAACAAAACTGAATTTAAACATGAATTTAATATTATGTAAGATTTATTCTGAATTATCAATTAATGTCTGCATTTCCCTTTGAATTTCTATGTTCATTAATATTATGAAATAACTAAATCTTTTAAATTAGGCTAATGTCCAAAATTTACCTTATGACCCTTTTTACGTTATACTACTATTTTGATGTTTAAAAACCCTGAAACTCACATGTATTACAAAATAATTCGACCAGGCAGCTGTACTGCTGACAGCAAGTTGACTGAATTTCCAAAATTATGTTTATATGATAATAGGGTTTCAACCAACTATTTGGGAAATTGGTCTACTATCAAAGACGTTGAATAGCTGCCTGCGTGTACGAAATATATTAGTAGAATTTGTTTGTAACTCGGCCTACAACCCCGGCTTTTTTGAGTTTTCACATCGACCTTGTGGCCTCGGAATTTTTATTGCTTTGCTTCGCTCGCAGCTGATAGCATCCCGGGCATCGGCCTCGTAACAGAAGCTGATCAATGATAAAATCCCCCTAGTGGATTTGGTACGATTTTACGTTTTGATCGATTTTGGGGGAATCTAACGAGCTATAAAATCGTGTAAAAACACAAAACTTGTAGAATAATCTCTTATATTTGTATTTTTAGATAAAATCCAAAAAAAGTTTAATTCACTCGCTAAAAATTAAAGACTAAAATATGTTTGTCCTTGGGTAAATTTGTATTTAATTTACAATTTTATAGCTGCAACAAATAACTGTAATATAATACAAATAAGTTCTCCAGTAACGAATGCATTAGGCTACAAACAAAACAAATTTCTTCTGCAGGGATCCTACAGAATTTTGGTAATTTATTTCCCTGAAAAAACTCACAGCATATTTTGAAATTATTTTACTACAAAATTTGCATTACATTTTAGTGTCATAATTTCTATTGCAAATATTTCCGTCTCCTCCTCTATAGCCACCTCTAGTCCTTACACTACCATCCATGGAAGACAAAGAAACCAGGTGTAGGCCTCCTTAGAATTTAGAGCTAAATATTGAGAGAAAATGTTAGAAGTTCACTCTTCAGTGTTTAAATTCTCGTAGGCCATTTAACTCAACTTACATTACAATTTCCTATAATCAGCAGCCTCACTCTTCCTGAAATCCGAGTTTTAGATTTTACTAGAACAAACTAGGCTTACTTGATTAAAAATAAAGATTATTGAAAATACAGTAGAACCCCTCTTAACCGGCCTCGGGTTAACCGGCCTATCCCGTGGAACAGCAGAGTTTTTTTTCTCTTACAGATTATATTACTGTAACTGGCCGAAGTCTCAAACATTGATTGTTTGACAAACATTTCCTGGAAAATAAAGCTGGGTGATGCAACCTTAGGCATGCAATGTGTTAGTGTTGCGGCAGGCAGAACTGGGGAGGAACGTGATGAACGTACGAAAAAGGAGAGACTTGGCTTTAAAAAATCTTTGAAAGTTAAAGAACAGAAAAAAATAACTGATTTTCTAAGCAATGATACAGTATAAGTAAATTCAAAGTTTATGTAAGTTTAAAATGTTTAATTTGTTGGTGTTTGTTTATGTATGTTCTACATACAATAAAATGGGTTGCAATAATGTCTTATTTGCTTGCTTATTTATAAAATATGTAGGTTATTTTTAACAACAAAAAAAAACAATTTTTTTTACGGGAACCTCGGATGAACCGGCCAAACAGGTAACCGGCCTGGGTCTCGGTTCCGACCAGATCGGTTAAGAGGGGTTCTGCTATAACATTTTATTTTAAATCTCAAATTTTACCCATTTGGCAACTTAAAAATAGGCTTAAAATATTCTTCAAAAAAAGGAACACGGCTGTACTTTTTAGACTTTTGACATATTGCAGGAGATGTCCTCATGAAAAAAAAAAACTGCTTCAATAGTTGTGTTACAGAAAGATGTAGCAAAAAAAGACTCCTTGGTTTTGCATCATCAGGGTGGGGGTGGGGGTGGGGTGGGGGCTTAATGATATGAAATAATTTTCCTTGACTTTTTTACAAGTTCCCTAACTATTTGTAATTTTCCTGACCTCCCTGAATGTAGTTGCCCTGTTGTGCTGCTTGTCCATTAATATTACAAACTCAACAACCAATCAACTTAAAATTTATAAAATAAATAAGCTGCAATAAAATATAATTATACTTACGAGAATAAAGTGAATAAGCTAGATAGTAGTTGATTTTTCTGTAATAGTATTTACTAAACTGACGAAGACTATAGTATAGAATGCATTGCATAAAGTTAATGATGACCCCTGACAAGACGAATGTGATTGACATCAACAAATGTGATACTGGTGATTTCTTTATATACTCTAACATAGAGTCCATGATGATGGTTCTGGAACAGATAAACAAATATAATATTATTTGTAAGAATAGATTAATACATTCATTAGGAAATTACAGATTTTACCAGAGAGGGAAAATTAATATACCTAGTTCAAAAGAATTTACCAACATTATTACAAATTACAAAATTGTAGTTTCCAGTAAGTGGAGACTAGCTTATGAAGTTTTGGATTTCATTCTCCAAAAATCAAAGAGACAAAAGTGTTGGTAATAAAGTCAAGCATCTGTGAGAAAAACAATTCTGTAATTACAGTAGAGCGCCAATAATTCGAACGTCAAAAATCCAGAGCGTCGAAATTCCGGATTCCATAAAAATTAATTGTGTGTACTGTAGTTGATTACCGAAATGTGTGCTTGGTGAAAGTAAATAAGTTTTTATTCGAAAGCTGAGTTTTAATAAATGGCATCCAAAACTCCCTTATA
>JAGFPH010011912.1:2666-20463 GCA_018207615.1 Philaenus spumarius | reverse complement strand
GTTCGGATAATCGACTCTATACTGTAGCTAGCACTAGCATGAACAAACAACAATGCCGTTGTCATGCCAGTCAGTGTCATTCAATTAGCCCTTGGGTATAGAGGCCTACGCATGCCATTATATTTGATAGTTTTGTTCATTTGTTATAAATTGGTTAGTTGTTTTGCCCTGTTATAATAATTGTCAGACAAAAAATTTGAAATGCAGTTGCTCCTCAAATTTAATAAGTATTTTAATTAGTAATTTGACTGTGTTTGTGACTTTGACTGAGTAATTCTTGCTTTCATTATATTTTTATTTTGAATGATTGTTATGTTATGTCACTCTAACTGTGATTTTATTATTATATATCAGACTGATTTGTAATGTTACCTATGTTTTAAATAAAATATTTTTGGCTGAAACCTTATGTTGTTCCGTACAACTAAACTGTAACTGTAATTTAAACTTTTAACTGTAATCAGTTAATTTGGTTTTAACTTTAACTTTAATCAGTTAAATATTTTGGCTAACTTTCACAAGTCTGCATTAGGGTACATGTAACGATAGAAATAAAGATTTTGTTTTGGATTTATTAGGGCTGATATGTATTTTTCTTATAGGTAATTGTATCCTTGGGATCTAAGAAGAGAAGATCCCTTCCAGTATTAAGATCTCTTGCTTTTAACATTGGCAAGAGTTCGGACAAGTTGAATATTAAACAAGGAGCTGATGTTTTGTACGCAGCAGCACAACTTAACTTTTACGATGAGGTAAGAACTGTTTTATTGAGTAACGTATCGGAACCAGATTGCTATACAGTGGGATCTCGGTAATCCGGCCCTATATGTGGATTAGTGAATTAAAAAATGAAGAAATTTAATAAAAAACTACATTTTTATTGCTTACAAAAACTATGACAGTAATCGTTTTAACTATGTACTGTATAATGAAATTTCGTTAATTATTATGAAAAATAAACTGTGATATGAAACAGAAAGGTACAGTACAGTATGTATTTTAATCAATGAACAAAGTCAATCACTAAATACGCAAAATGAAAATTTAATACTGTACACTTTACATTTACTTAAACAACAGCAAAATAGTTTGTAATGCTTTTCTGCTTCTTTGCATTAAAGGAAAGTTTTAAAACATTTTCCTGAAGTCTCTTGAGCATCAATATGTCGAAAGCTGAAACTCCTTTTTCTTGCGCCCAAGTTATTGCAGTTGCGTAGGCACAGAGCGCCGAGCCCTTATTGGAGTGTGTGTGTGCAGCTCTGCCCTCCTCCATGTCACTGCTGTCTAGTACATCTTCGATGACTCACTGTCATAATTTGACACTGCTCGTCGTCTGCTCCTTCTAACCAGATGTTAACATCAGCTGATGTCAGATCGTCAGGCTCGTCTACTAGTTGTTTGATCATTGCTTCTCTCAAGTCATTTAGTTCAACATCTGTGACAATTTGGGGTTGAGAATTTTTGTTTGTAATCCTGTAATAAATCCAGAGAAGGCCACAACTTCGCCCACGAACAAACAATGTTAACAAGGAAGGCTTTTGTTTTGTTTTTGTTGAAAGTTTTTCCCATGCAAGATTAAAAACAACATCTTTCAGGTTGGTTTCCTTCAAAGCTGTAACAACACTCCCCTCTTTTGATAGAACACTGTGCAACAAGGTTTTTTTATAACTTGTTTTTATAGTGTGGATCACGTTTTGGTCCACAGGATGGAGTAACGGAGTTACATTGGGGGGCAAAAATAAAGCAAAGATTTTACCATCCTTAGATTTTAACTCGTCCTCATCAGGATGTCCAGGACAATTGTCAAGAACTAAAAGGGCTTTTTGAGGCAATTTCTTTTTTTCAAAAACTTTTTTACCGATGGAACAAAAGTTTTATGAAACCATTACGGGAAAAGAGTTTTCGTCATCCATCCCCTGGTTGAATTTGTTTACGAAACCGGCAACTGAACGTTTTTGAATGACCAGCAATTCTAATTTCTGCGTGCCACTAGCATTTCAACACGGAATAAAAGTTATTTTATCTTTTGCCAACTTGCGACCTGGGGCACTAGTTTCCTCCCTATGAACAAAGGTTTTTTCAGCAAAAGACGCCAGAACAGACCACTCCTGTCTGCATTATAAATCTGATCTGAGCCTAAATCCATTTCTTTGACAGTTTCTTTAAATTTTGTAACAAAAGGTACTGCAGCCTCTACATCACTTGAGAGCTTTTCTCCAGTTAAAGTTAGCAATCGAATTCCAAAGCGCAGTTTGAATTTATCTAACCACTTGACATTTGCTCGGAAGTCATCCTTTTTCATAATTTTGTTATAAAATATTTTTGCCTTTTCCATGATAATATCACCTGAAATAAGTGTGTGACGGCTCCTTTCTTGCATGAACCAAGCATAAGGTGCGTCTTCTACTTGCGGAAATTCACCTGTTTTTAATGTCTTTCTTATCTTGGAAGATGATTCACTACCCCTCTTGAAGAATGATTCAATTTGCTCCTTTTTCTTCTTAATGTTGTGTATCGTTGCATGCCTAATATTGTATTCCTTAGGCAGATTAACCAACTTCTCACCCTTATCTAAAGTCAGCGTAACATGCTTACGTTTTCCCGACATCGAACTGCACTTGCAGATTGTATTGTGTGTACTACTCACAACACGGCCGTCACTTAACTCACTCGCGACAATCACAATGTATTCAACTTCCCGTAGCAGACGCCGACGTACTACTGTTGTTGTGGAGACTCATCGGCGGAAACACACGGCCGGATTATAGAGACTATACTGTATTTATACATAAATTCCTTATAAAATACAGTACAATTAGTAGCAAGTATTGTGATTTAACAACACAGTTAACCAGACTACTACACGCTGTTCATTGGTCTAACTGGCTTAAAGTAGGAAAGGAAAGTCTGACATGGTTTTTACAGTGTGATATATAGGCTAACTGTAAGTATTTAATAATGACACAGTGTGCATTGTTTACATTTGACTTGTCTTTCCAACTCAATTTTTATTTGAGCTATAAGTAATGCGAGTGAAAATTTATTTACCAAGAAATAGATTCAAGCAGATACCTTTGTTGTAATGTTGATATATTTTGTACTTAGTTCTGAAAAAATTATATACAAAACATTACGTTTTATCTAGAATATATATTTTATATATTTTTTTAAACTGACGCTGCAAGGAATGTTAGAAACGCCTATCATTCTGGAAATTTAACCTTTCATTTTTATATGACTTACACCAGAGACTGAAGGTACTTGTAATGAAAAAGAAAGACTCAATATTTAGTAAATTCTACAAAATTTTATTGGGTTTTGCCTACCATGGATTCGCTAGTGACAAGGCAGCTTAACAGACATATAGTAACAGGGAATAGTTACTTGGTTAACTAACAAAATTAAAGGGGAAGGGGCCGAGAGACTTATGGTTTCATTAGAGGTGTGTTTGTCATACTTCTACTTAATCATTTAGTACAAGTTTAGAATCTTTAAAAAATAATCTCTTAATTTGTAACATTTCTTATCAAAAGTCTCCAATCTTGTACTAAATAATCAGATAGAATTTATTACAAACTCGCCTCTACTGAAACCATTGTCTGCCCTATAACCGAAGGTCCTTTGTTTGTCTGCCAAATGACGTTCTCGGTTGTAATATTTATATTATGTCTGTTTTCTATATTTCCCTTGTTCTGTGATAAGGGGCCTTGTCCAATGAATTTACTAGTAAAACCATGGTCGGCAAGACTCGATAAAATTTTGTGTTTGTTTTTATATAACATTTGGTGTAAACTCACAATCAAAACATTAGGGGTGTGCGAGATTGACTTTTTGAATTCGAGACGAGAACGAGATGTTGTTTAATAAAAATTATCGAGATCGAGAAAAAGACGAGAGCTGAGGTTTAGGAACGAGCGAGAAACGAGAATTTATTAAATACAATTTATCGAGATCGGGAAATAGCAAGATTAACGTTTTTGTAACGAGAATGAACCAAAATTTTAATCTCAAGTTGAGAGTGAGAAGTATCATATAGCTTTTTACATCATCGAAATTAATATAATGTATATATGGGATAAGTTAACTTTCTTTTGATTTCCTTTTATTACTAAGTTTATGAAAGCTATTACAAATATAATGTATCTCATAGATAATATGTACTTTAACAGTTTAGACTATTGATTAATATGTTAATATGCTTTACACTACATAAGCAAAATATTAATTTTTATATAATTATATTTATTTTTAGTTAAGTAATTAACTGCCATTATTTATTTTCCTAAAAACCAAGATTATATAAAACTCAATCTCTACTATGTTAAGTTATTTCTCGTCAGTATCAAGTAATTTAAATAAGATATTGCGATATCCTAATCACTTCCTTGTGTTGAGATGTTTGGAAATGTTTTGTTTATCTTCTTTTCATTCTAATGTAACATTTTAAGTTTTATAAAAAGACCTAAAATAAAACTCGAGATTTTTAAAATGTATCGAGAAATTTATGGCAGAATCGAGAAAAATATAAGCGAGAAATGAATTTTATTCTTGACAACGAGATCGAGACGATATTGAGTTATTTCTTGTTCCTAGTCGAGAGTTTCGAGATCTTGCACACCCCTACAAAACATTGGTTTCCACCTAAATATTGGTCATGATGGTCTTTCCGTCTCCCTCATTCTACTCTCACGAGCGGACTCCATAATGAGTAAGGAGTAGCTTAACTCAATCAAAACTGAAAGCGTGCCAAGACATAGCTCAGCTGTATTGGGATGCCAGTCCAAGAAACAACAACAGAACAAATCTAACCGTGTATTACTTCTGTCTGTATATAGGTCCTATTAGAGAAAGTATGTTCAGACTTGTGTGCGTGCGTGATGGACAATACAAGAAGTGCCGTTGTAGGATCAATTATTACTAGCCTGGGCCTACTCAAATACAAGGACAAAGGTAACCTCTATTAATTATAGCGGAGAGACTGTGAAGAGGCCTATCCATTAACAATTGAGTTATCTATTTAACAAACTCAGGAATTGTTCAATAAATAATATATTTTAAATTGAATAACACTAAAGAAATATTTATTTCACTTTCATTTATTTTCTTTAGAATATTGTATTATATATTTTTTTCATTACAATGTTTTAACTTCCTAACAAAATCGCCATTTTTATAATATAAACAATGAAACCCTTAGTTAAAATATCCCAAGATAAGACAGACAAAATGCATATATTTATTCAAGACAGATATGAATGCTGATAAATATTTTTGTTGGCTAACCAATAATTAACTAAGTACAAATGTTACATATATAATTTAAAGATGGTTAGACTTTTATATGTTAGAAAAAATAAAAAATGCCTAGTAAAGTCCCTTCAAAATTTGTGCCCATTTAGCTACTGAGGAAGCCACACATCTACCATAATCCAGTCAAATTGAGTTTTTCGCAGGAAAATTTTAGGGTTAGTTTTGGTTTCTTTCATTTCATATGTTTTTTTGGGGTGCTGAATCCGAATCTGAGGTTTGCCTACAAAATTTCTTGATGCAACATTAAAAAAAATGCAAAAACAAAAAATCTCATGTTTTGCAGTTTTTTTCCTTACAACTCGAAAACTATCAACTTTTCGTTAATAACTTCCCTATTCAAAAAGAAAGTACATAAAATTGCCTACAAATTTTATTCCATAGGTTTTTTCTCTGAAGAACCGTTGGGGTTCGAGGGCTGTTACAAAATTGGTGTCTCCCCAACAACCCACTTTTTCTCTCTAAAACTTTAGTTTATTATTAAAGGCTGTCAATTAGTGAATTCCTTCCAGTTCTCTGCAAATATCTTATTTAGATCGTATATGTGGAGGTACAGGTAATTCTTTTTAAAATTACATATAATTATGTTCAATTCAAAGTCCGAAATTATACACATTTTTTTACAAAAAAGTTGAAATTTGAAAGAAAAATCTTGAAAAATTATTATATTGTATTATTTTACATTATTATGTAAGTCGTTGTTGTTAGGGGCTTCTGGCTGAGGGTTTTTTCAGGTAGCGGGTCCTAGCACAAGTTCGGGGCTGTTCATCTGGAAATGAAAAAGAGGTGGTGCGAACAGGGCCGTATTCTAAATAGGCTAAGTAGGCTGCAGTATAGAGCGGCAAATTTTCAGGAGTGGCAGTTTGAAAATTTATTCAAAAGTTAAAATGAAGTATTTCAGACTTTAATAATATTTTCCGTACGAATTTCACTATTAACTATTTTCTTAATTTCTTCTTGAAAAATCTCTACATTTGTTTGCTCTTCAGAAGCTTCATTTAAAACAGCACCACCACAGTGACGTCACATCGGTGGAAAAGTAGGGGAGGGGGGAGGGTTAGTGTAGCGCGGTACATCAAAGGCATGATCTAGCCCTAGTAGTCTACTTTTTAAAAATTTTGAAATTAAAAATAATCGTTAATTTCTTAAAGTGCAAATTATGTACAATTAAAAAAGATTTTCAATACTAGTTAATATTATTTTTTTCATGTGAAAATCCTAAGAGACATTGATTTGAAATTTACTATGGATTCACTCATATACTAAGCTTTTGAAGCCGTAAGTGTTTTTTACTAAAGTCAATAGCCGTATCTGCATCAAATACGGCTAAAATGCTTTAGTTATTGCCAGTTACGGCCTAATTATTTTAGTATTTCAAGTAGTATGTGTAGTTACACCTAAAAAGAAATACATTTAAAATAGGTTTTAAAAGCACTTACGGCCTTGAAACTCTAGTAATTGATTCCAAATTTTGTATAGAATTATTTATTAGGTATATAAATCTCAAAAACTACAAAAATGTCAGTTACCCCCTTTGTGCTTAGTAGGGCAGTACAGTCCTGAGATTGTAGTGTCAGTCTAGTTCATGTCTCTATCGGTGTGTACAACAAGATCGTTGATGATCGTGTTGTTTGTTACGAGTGTTATAGGTTAGATATTTCAATACATAACATACAGTTTTTAACAAGTAGGCTAACTTTATGAGATGGTAGGCTTAACATGACGGTAGGAAGAGACTCAGTGGCGCTGAGAATACAAAAAACTAACAAAGCTGAAACTTGAAGAACAAGAACGTGCTGTGAAACAAACAAAAACACTAGATTTGTTTTTTTAAACTAATAGTTTGCCAGTGGAAGAAAATAACGATAAAGAAGAAAGAGGGGAACCTGAAAGTTCTCGTGCTGTTTGTGATGGTTCTCTTGGGGACGACAATGCTTTCTCTGGAACGAGTTGTTTCAAAACAGCCATGTTAGTAGAACCTACTGAAATACAAGTTCTCACAATGAGATTGTACCTGATTGATTTAATGTTAAAAGACAATCTTTATCAGAAAGTAAATAGTCAACGTTAGCAAACTCTTTAAATAAGGATGATCTTTGTGGATCTTTAAGCATCTCTCTCTTTGTGGATCTTAAATGATGCTACTAGAGATCTAATAGCAAAAAATGGCTTTGACCAAAACATAGGATTAGATTTCACTAACAGCTTAAGAGCATAAAAAGATATATTTGCCTAAATCTCTTTTTGAACGGAGATTAAAAAATGGAAATTAAAATCGTAACACAAATTGTCTGTATTACCACCGGCCATGAAGAATGAAAAGCTTTAAAGCAATCCTTGTCTAAAACAGTCCGTCAATGGATTGGTCATTATCATAGGTTTGTAGACCTTTACAGTTCTGTGATTCACTGTTTTTGTCCCTTATTGTCAGCTAGTTTTAGTATTTATTGTAATTTTATGTGTGAGAGAATGTACTGTACGTGAACGATGTAGTATTAATATTAAACATGTACTCGTGTAACAGAACTGTTGGACTTGCTGAGCGAATGGACGGTCAAGCACATCTCTAATTGCCGCATTCAAGATCTGGTTACTTTACTCATAACACTGGCTACAGTTAACCATATACCTCAATCTGGTGGTGATGTATTCCAGGTTTGTATTTGCTACTATCATTGTTAATCTACGGCCACTACACTTATTATTCCGTTCTATCTTGATTATCGACGTGGGGATGGACTCATGATTCTACAAGTAATTGTGAATGTAATTCTGATATGACAATAAAGAATTAGTTAGGCTCTCATTTTAACCGTTATTTCATAAAATTTTCTTTGTCAAAAAATTTAAATATGTTTTTAAGACTAAATAATTCATACTTATCCAGGCTAAGACTAATCTAACCTATAACAGTTTAATTTTGTATCAGAATATGAAACCAACACACGAAATTGTCGTGCCAATGCGACGGACTTGTAATTTTGAATGTTAGACAGAATACGATTAAATTGTAGGTAACCTCTTACACCTTACAACTTACAATAAACAACTTACGGTGATTTATTGTAAATATCCTTGTTTTTCTGTAAAAAAATTACTTCTATTTTACGCAAACACTATAGACCAGGCAAAGTACTGGAAAATAAATAAATTTTTGCCTACAGCTCCGATTTGGATGCAGTTTTTTGCATCGTGTTCAGAAAAAGGTAAAGTCTACATATGACCAGTATCGGGAGAAATGCATCGCGGGTGCATAAAGTGCATCATTTTTTTAAAACATCTAAAAATGGATGAAAAGTCACAAAAATCAGTACTTGGGGGGCTTTTGGGGGCGCAAAATGCTCCCAGTGCAACAGGGGGAGGCGATGGGGGGAAATTTGTGAAGTTGCAACAGAGACATTTTTAAATTTCCTCTTGGGGGTTTTTAGGGGGCGCTGATTTCAATTCTGACCATGCACAATTTGTGAAGTTGCAACAGAGATTTGAAAATGTCCTCTCATTTGTTTTTGAGGGCGCTGATTTCATTTCTAACCATGGGAAATGCCTCCGGTGCACCAGGAGGCTCTGGGGGTGCAATATGCAAAATCTTTTAGGAAAAGGGGAAGATACTATAAAATTTTCAAAAGAAAAAGAAAGAATAAATTCATACATTTTCCAAAAATTTGGTTTATTCTGTATTAGTAACAAAAATCGGGAATAGTAAATACAAACATACGTAATGTACAAAATTTTAAATTCTCATATACAAAAGTCTTGATTCCAAAATTATTTATAAGCCACCATTATCATCATTGACTTCTTTTCCTCACTTCCGTCGCTGCCTGAGCAGTTGGTGCCTAAGCAATTCTTACAAGAAATTGTGCAGGCAACACGCTGGGCCACAATCCAACGAATTCAGGTCTGCTCCGTACCGACTTTGAACTTGTAAAATAAATACATCCTCTTGAAATGTTGGATCCAGCCATCAACGGTGGGTAATAAATAGTTTAACTAAATCTACATTTTTAGATCTAGTAACCGTCATCGTATACACGCGAATTCGTGAGCCCAATATATGAAGGCTATTCATCCACGCTCGCATAACCAGCCTGATCCTCACGAGATATCTTTAAGTCGTCATTTTAAAATCTTACCTTTATTCCCCCATCAGCACCGACTCCTCGGAGTCCCCAGCACTTTGGGGGCATTTCTCATAGTCAGAATTGAAATCAGCGCCCCAGAAACTCCCTATAGGATATCTTTAAGTCTACTGTCTATCTGCCTGGTCTACTATTAGATTCACAATTCTTATATTTTAACTTTACCAAACCTACTAAGGATACTTTATACTAAGTCCTTTGATGACATTATAAATTTACTTTAATTACTTTTTTTATTTATTTTGTGATGAAAGAGTAAGCTATGTAAAGGAGTTATTTATTATACAAAATGTATTTTATGTGTTACACCTTATTTTTTTAAATTTGGTTTTTGTTACTCTCCCATGTTTACAGAGACTGATGTCACATTTAAGCCAAGATGATATGCCTAGTGCCACCGTGTGGTTGGATGTAGTCTGGTCTTTAGTTTTGCTAGGCCAAGCTTCACATCAACATATTGCTTCAGTACTCAGTCCAGAGTTCCTAGAGAGACTGGTCACAGCCACTTCAGGTTAGTTACTAATGGCGTTGGCCATATTTCTGGTCTAAACATAACGGTGATAAACTGAATTGATCAATCTCGCCAGATTTTAGTGGCTACATAGGTTAAATACTAAAAACCAAAGCACAAAAGTACAATCAATTAAAAAAGTCGCAGCCCAAATAATTTATATTTAAAAAATAACACTATTCTCACTCACATAGGTTTATTTATCAAACGCTTTTCAACGACAAAGTTGTCATCCTCAGTGATATATGAGCTACAACTGATAGATTATAACTAATTATTCTTAAGTCTATGGTACATATTTATACCCCTCCACAAGAGTGGGCATGTCTTAGTTTCTAAACAGGCAATGGCGTACAAGGGACCTTAAATAGAGACAAATGTTACAATGTTACAATTTTAATCTATACATAATTAATTTGCTAGGGGTTATTTTGTGAGTAGAACTCCTCCTAGAGTTTTTAACCGATTTTGATGTTTTTGGTGTCATTTTACAGAGCTCACTCTGAAGTTGTGCTTCCCTTAAAATGAGCTCAATGTATGTTAAGGGCTTCGCCCCAGTGGCCCTCAAAGTTGCCATGTTAATCTTATGGAAGGTCAATCTTAATGAAGAAGAAGAAAGATTTCTTTTGATTTTATCAGGGGCACAAAAAACAGCTGTTTTAAGTATAAAATTATACTTTTTTAATTTACTTGTGCTTTTAAAAGTAAATAATGAAAAAGGTTTATACTCCTTGAACTTGTTTGAATATATATATTTAACTTGTAAAAAAACTTTCAGGTTGATATTTTGAAAATTTTCTAAACTGGAGCTGTTTAAAATGAATTGGTGGGTCTGGTACTCCTAAAATCGAGAAACCCATTAATAAGTCAAGTGGCTCTAGATCGGGTAATTTTCAAGATAACAAGCTGAGACTCAGCATAAATGTTTAAAATATATATTTTAACTCCTATGTCAAGTTTCAATTCGATATATTAAAATTCGGCCAATTTAGAATGAGCCAACGCTTCATATATGAATAAGATGTCCCCATTTAGTGATTTCCCCGGCTGCAAAATACATACCTGCATTATCGAATTTTTTCCAGACAAACCATTGCTCGGACGAAATAAATACATATGTCCTTTTTTGTTGAAAAATACCTCCCCTACACGGTGGTATTTTTTATTTTCCTCTATCTTCATCCCAGCTCGAAATATTAATGATAATCGAAAAAAAAATGATAATCGATTTTTTTTTTTGAATTTGGGAAATCGATAGACTGGTAAACTTTTTTTATGTTAATCTACATACTTTAATGTACTTATAAAAAAAAATTCATCCGTATTGCAAATTACTGGTAGTTGAAACCTATACCGACTGGGCTATATGGATTTTAAAATGTTTCTATTATTCACAGAACTTGCACTAGCCATACAAGCACTGTGGCTGTAAGTAATGATTAGAGTATAATTGGAATCTCATGGAACATGTCACAAAAAAACTTTGACTAGTAGTTCTTTGTACCTGTTCTTTTTTGTTAACTACTGTTATAATATTTATTTGAAAAATTTAAAATAAAGTTTGCCATTTGTTTTGGGCCATACTGTACATATCCTGGAAGTAAGTCACTCATTCCTAAAAAAGAAACATCACTTGTGTAAAGAGTCCTCTTGAAGGCCTAAGAGAAACACTTTGAATCGTAGTTCTTTGCACCTGTTCTTTTTTACTAACTACTGTAATAATATTGTTTCGTTTGTCACTTGAAGGCCTAAGATAAACACTTTGTATTGTAGTTCTTTGCACCTGTTCTTTTTTACTAACTACTGTAATAATATTGTTTCGTTTGTCACTTGAAGGCCTAAGATAAACACTTTGTATCGTAGTTCTTTGTACCTGTTCTTTTTTGTTAACTACTGTAATAATATTGTTTCGTTTGTCACTTGAAGGCCTAAGATAAACACTTTGTATCGTAGTTCTTTGTACCTGTTCTTTTTTATTAACTACTGTAATAATATTGTTTCATTTGTCACTTGAAGGCCTAAGATAAACACTTTGTATCGTAGTTCTTTGCACCTGTTCTTTTTTATTAACTACTGTAATAATATTGTTTCGTTTGTCACTTGAAGGCCTAAGATAAACAGTTGAATTGTTCTATAATATTCTATTTTTCAGGTGATGTAAGCATTGGAGCAAAACTGAAACTGTTGAACATTAATGGAGCTGCCAAGCTGAAGTTTAAAGACTATACAGGTATGCATGAGGAATATGCCTTTCTTTACATGGATGCTGTTTAAAATATTAAGGATTAAGCCAGGTTGTTTACTATGTTTCTAATTAGTACACGTCACTATAGACCCACTGGCAATCTCTGTTCAGGGGACTGTTTAATTTGCAGTTATAACCAGGGTGGGGTAAAGAGTGGTGACTGACCCAGGCATCTCTATAAAATGAGGCTACAAATTTCGTTAGTAGGTAGTTTTGCCTCTTTTAAAATAATATTCATGTTCAAAATTGTTGCATGCAAAAATTTAGTGGTTCTGCAACGTAATGGAAGAAAGAGTAGATCAAAATTTTTGTTCGTCATTTGCAGTAATAATCCATAGTTAAAATATTTGAGTGAGTATTGCGAAGCCAAGCATTCATGAACTTATGGTTTTATGAACTATTTTAATATTTGATTTATATGTCAAATGAGCATCCAAGATATGTGCATATCTCCATGAATCACCCTTAAGGACTTCAGAAAAAGCTTTACATATTTTTTTGTAATAAATGTAGGCTATACTATTCTGCTGTTTGTACAAAACAGTGTATGTATTAAATATACAGTGGCTGGTTTTCCTTAGGTAAATATAGTATGTATATACGTAAGTGAGTCTGCGCATGATTTCTCTTATTAAATAAATGGCTAAATTATAGTATAAGCCCTCTAACCTACGATGCTAACCTTAAAATATAAAATAACGTGAACCTAAATTAACTTTTAGTTTCTTCACAATATGTTTCCAGTTTGTAAATATATACTGGTTGATAGCGCTACACAACTTTTGTAAAAAATGAAATTAGGATAGAGGGCCTATAGTGTTATTTCACCAGACAAAATTTAGTCTTTTTATAAATTTATTATTTTAAATTAACTTCTGTTCGATTCAGAAAAAGAGAAAGCCCATATGATGCACAAGTAGGCTACCTTAAAATTTTCACGTTTTTCTATTTTATTTAATGTTAAATTTAAGAAACTGTTGCTCAAAAATGAAATTAGAACTTAATGAATCTGTATTAGAAAACAGTACGATAATCAAGCTCAACCTTGCTGTAGCTTAGCTAGAAAACAATAGCCATTATAAAACTTGATGGTGTCATTTGGTTTTATTGTGTACAATTAAGAGCGAATTGGTTTTGTACATTTTTTCCATAAATTAATTGAACAAATTAGGTACTTATTTTGATACCAATCCGTGCCCATTATGTTCATTTTCTACTTAAAAAATATTAATATGTGTGTTTCTCTTGCAGGTCCTGTCCTCGATTTGTCAGAAGAGAAATGGATGGCAACGATACAAAGAACAAAAGACAAACAAAATCTGGTCACATCGGTCATTGAAACGATGTCGAACCTCGTCCCTTCATCCGTCTATTTACTGACGAATGTCAACTCAGGCATGGGTTATTATATAGGTATGTAGATAGTTGAATTTCTAATATGTTATTAGAATTAAAAGTCCCCCAGATATACTAGCTCTAAAGTAAACCTGAAATAAAATTGTAACACAATACAGTGATTGATTGACAGCCCGGAGTTTGTTTTCTAATCTACAAGGTCTTATGTTGCTATTTTACAAATGAGGGTAGCTTCAAAACAAACTTAAAAAAGCCTATATTTTTTTGTACCATTCTTTCAGAACATTTTATAATTGTGTTTTCTTTATTTAGTCGGGTTATTTTGAGTTATTTTCTGTAATTTGCATTTTAACTTTTGTAATGTTTTGTTTCTTCTTTGACGAGTTTTGCAATGTCTACCCCATCATCAGAAAACCCCTCGTTGATTGGAGGTCATCAAAACATTAAGTAAAAAGACACAAACACGTACAACAACACATATTTAAATCACAGTAAGCAGGTCCACACCCTATGGCTACCGGACGACAAAAGTTCAATACCTGCCAACATAGACCGGCAGTCGAATTTAGTGTATTATAATATACGAGGTCTGTCTAAAAAATTCGGTGAATGGTATAAACAGAATATACATTAGAAATACCTTTATTGGCCTTCAAAATACTCTTCCACTAGACACAACGCACTTCTGACAAAGTTCGTATAGCGCCTCAAAACTGTTGGCGAAGTCTTCATTTAGAATTGTATTCAGAATTGACGTCACTTGGTTCACTGAATCTCTTCGACGTCCGCAAACAGTGATCCCTTTAAGGCCTTCTTAAGACCAGATCTGGAGAGTACGGTGGATGTTGCAAAACTGTCACGCCACGCTGAGTCAAAAATTGGTGTACAATGATGCTGGTATGCGATGGTGCATTGTCGTGCACATCCAACACGCTGGATGCGCTGAACAAACGTTTAAGAACCTCCAAGTATAATGCTGCATTCACCGTTTGGCCTGCAAGAACAAATTCCTTATGGATGATTTTTTTTTGTCAAAAAATGTGATTAACACAGTCTTCACTTTGGATTTTTCCACGAGGATTTTTGTTTGTCACGGAGAAGAAGGTAACCACCATTCCATCGATTGTCTTTTTGTTTCGAGGTCGTACTGGTACACAGGAGACGACTCCTGTGACAATGGAACCTAGTAAAGTCGGGTCCCGGTCACACATATCGATGAAATCGTCACTGGCCTCAAAACATCTAGCTTTTTGATCATCTGTTAGGATGTGCGGCACAAATCTTGCGTTTGCTTAATTCTCCATGGACGATGGCCCCCACTGTGTCTTTGCTAATACCAACTTCTTCTGCTATTAATCGCAAAGTCAATCGCCGATCTTTTATTAGCACCGCTCGCACATGTTCAATGTTTACCGGCATCCTGCTTGTTGATGGCCGTCCCGAACGCTGTTCATCCTCCGCCAATTTTTTGCCAGCGTGATAGCGTACAAACCACCAGCATCCTGTCCGTACCCTTGCACCAAACATGGGTTTCTGTCGTTGTTTTACCTAATGAACTTAATGTTGTGTCCATGTTGCTCCATGGCTGTTCGACGCACACTACTCGGAACACTGTTGCAATAACTGTAAAATTACTGGCAGATGGCAAGTCCAGACATGTTCATGCCTGCATACACATGCACGCGCGCTGTTTCAACCATTGAATACCAATATATTAGACCATTCACTGAACTTTTTAGACCTCGTATTATGTGCAACTGATAGGTCATCACTAGAAACCTGACATTGTATAATCTCATCTATGAAATGAAAATGTAAACAAATAAATAAGTCATCATATTGTACGGAGTAGTTAAGAAATGGAAAACTTCAGTAATACCTATGTACTAAGTAGGCCTACCTTTGTATAATATGGTTTAATGTTATTTGGTTGTTATTAATAGGTATATAATTTGTATGAAGCTAACAAAATTTGCATACAGGTACCATAATAATTATTAATACCTAAAGAAAGTATTAGAACTCCAGTTGTTTGCAGCCAGTCAAGAATCAAGAAACTACCATTCATCATCCAGCACAATAATATTATAAGCAGCTCGACCATATGATATATTAAATAGGAACCCTGACCGAAAGTATTCAACACACTTAGTGTGTAGACAATCCAATTAGGTTTCCATTCATTTCTTATCTTATTTTGGACATATTCTGCACCCCTGTTAGGATGACTGCTTTAAGTTGTAAATATAATTTATAAGTAATTACTGTGTATTTCTAAAATGTTTGAATATGTTGTACAATTAGTTTTTGGTCGTAAATAAAACATCTTCATTAAATTGTATTAAAATTGTTACGGAGCCATTTTATTTTAGTTTAAAATCATTCCTATTTAAAGTGATTAGGTTTTTTTTAGTACAGACCTCTAATTCACAAAACAAAATGTTAATATTAATTACATCCTTAGATTTGTAATTTTATTCTGTACTTGGTCTGTAACAGTAAATTGTTTTCCCGTTATAATTAATTTACAAAGTATGTTTCAACTTAAACTTTTGTAGCAGTGATAAATATAAATAATTCAACCATGCAGCTGAACCGCTGACGTGAGTTGAGCAAATTTCCAAAATTAAATTTATAGGCCTATGTTTTAGGGTTTCAACTATCAATTTGGGAAATAGATCTATTCACGACGGTGCTGAATAGCTGCAAAATGCTTCGCACGCCATTCCGCATATTGGGAGTATTTTCAATACACAATGCATTGCTTGCTTTGTATGCCATTCCGCATATTGGGAGTATCTTCAATACACAATGCATTGCGTGCTTCGCACGCCAACCCCACAGTAAAATCCACCACATGGCTTTGAACTGGGTACTTCTATGATATTTTACATTTTTATCGATTTTGGGGGAACCAAGTGAGCTATAAGGTTGCGTAAAAAACAAAATGTGCAGAATAACATCCTACATTTATATTTTTAGAAAACATTTATTCTCGTAGGGAAGATCTCAAAAAATAGTTACTTTTGGTCAAAAAACGTACTTCCGGTTGTTGGATTTTTTTGGCTAACGAACTCGTCCGAGCGACATAGACAACCAACGTGTGTACACCAAATCGGACTTAAAATGTGGCCGCTAGAGTGTGAACACATATATACATAAATGTATACATATATATACAGTCAACTCCCGATTATCCGGGATAATTACCGGCAAGACACTCACAGATAATGTGAAATCCCGGTTAAAGCAATTCGTTATAGTATAGAGCACAAATACAAGCTATTATGTATGAATTATAAACATAATGGATATACTAAAACTTAAATCATTCCTAAAACGTATGAAAAACTACTAACACTGCATTATTTAAATTGAAATAGGAGTAAGCAATATATTATTTACAATGTTCAAACACAATTAAAATAGTCCGGCAGAGTTTTTTGTTTATTTGCGTCTGCTTCCTTTTTCAAAATTGTGAATCTTATTTTTCGTAAGACGAGCTTTTCACATAATAATGCATCACCTTGACCGTCTAAATAGTCAAGAAAGCCTTCGACGTAACTCAGAGCTGTGCCGTGTGTCACTTTCGGCTAGAGACGTCAATAACACAACTGCTACTTAGTAACTGCTACTCGTGATTGCAGTAGCATCAGGTTCGTGTTAGTCGTTATTCGTTTGCTACAAGGCCGCCCGCCCTCCTGTCACCCGCATTAGGTGACACTTCTTTCCCGCATTTTTTCTTTCCACTTCTCGCCCCACCACCTCTCTCGTCTCTCGGCCCGGTGGACGATCCCGGTTGAACCGCAACCCGTATAAAAAAATCATGTTTAATCGGGAGTTGACTATATGATTATTAATGTCACCTCAAATCGTGTTTTGGGGACCATGATCGATGCTCATTTCCTACTCCCGACCTTGGGTCTTACCATAAGGGCCACTGCAATAGCTCATTTTTCCTATGGAAATTCGCTAACAACCATAAGTAAGTCGTTAAAGTTGTAAAAATTTGAGACAATAAACCGATCAAGTATTACTAACAGCAACACATCACATACTATCAACAACTACTTTGTACGTGGTCAGCTGTCAATGTGTTGCTAGTTCTTTCATGTAGCCATTGCAGTGGGGTTGTTGTTGGCAGTGTACGTCAACACCAACAACATTCAATAAACCAAACATTATCACCACCCCCACCAACTCCAAGGAAATATAAGCTATTGCAGTGACTCTTATGTT
>JAGFPH010011911.1:2560-32492 GCA_018207615.1 Philaenus spumarius | reverse complement strand
ATAAAAAAATTCATTCAAATCCGTTTGAGAAGTTTTAGAGAAATCGTGATTTAGTAACTTTGGTCACCCAAACCCCCCCTAAGATTTCGAATTTTTTGAAACCCTTTCTTATCATCACCTACGGCCCTAGAGGAACCTAAATACCAAATTTCATTCCAATCCGTTCAGTAGTTTTAGATAAATCGTGATTTAGTAACTTTGACCCCTCCAAACCTCCCCTAAATTTTCGAATTTGTTTAAACCCTTACTTATCAGCACCTACGGCCCTAGTGGAAGCTAATCCCAAATTTCATTCAAATCCGTTGAAAAGTTTTAGAGAAATCGTGATTTAGTAACGTTGATCCTCCAAATTCAATAAAATTTCGAATTTTTTTCAACCCTTTCTTATTATCACCTACGGCCTTAGAGGAAGCTAAATACTAAATTGCATTCCAATCCGTTCAGTAGCTTTAGAGAAATCGTGATTTAGTAACTTTGACCCCCCCAAATCCCCCTAAAATTTCGAGTTTTTTGAAAACCTTTCTTAGTGAGCTCCTATGGTCCTAGAGGAAGCTACATACCAAATTTCATTCCAATCCGTTCAGTAGTTTTTGAGAAATCGTGATCAGTGAGTCAATGGATTTGGCTTTTAGATATTACTAGCTGAAACGAACGGCGTTGCCCGTGGTGGTTGGTATTTTCAGTCTTTTTAACGTAATTTTATTTTTTTAAGTGTTCAGTCAATGAGTGGTATTTGGCTCCTATATATATAGATCTTAAATAATAAAAGCATTATTGTCATAATAATAAAAGATCTGAAATTATGATTTTAGTAACTTTGATTCCTCCAAACCCCTCCTAAAATTTCGAATTTTTTGAAACCCTTTCTTAGCGAGCGCCTATGGCTACATATCAAATTTCATTCCAATCTGTTCGTTAATTTTTGAGAAATCGTGATTTAGTAGTTTTTACCCCCCAAACCCCCCTAAAATTTCCAATATTTTAAAACCCTTTTTTAGTGAACACTTATGGCTCTAGAGGAAGCTACATACCAAATTTCATTCCAATCCGTTCGGTAGTTTTAAAGAAATCGTGATTTAATAACTTTGATCCCCCAAACCCCCCTAAAATTTCGAATTTTTTCATACCCTTTCTTAGTAAGCACCTATGGCCCTAGAGGAAGCTACATACCAAATGTCATTCAAATCCGTTCGGTAGTTTTGAAGAAATCGTTTTTAATAACTTTGATCCCCCAAACCCCCTAAAATTTCGAATTTTTCGAAACCCTTTCTTAGCGAGCGCTTATGGCCCTAGAGGAAGCTACATACCAAATTTCATTCCAAGCTGTTCGGTAATTTTGGAGAAATCTTGATTTAGTAATTTTTACCCCCCAAACCCCCCTAAAATTTCCAATCTTTTAAAACCCTTTTTTAGCGAACACTTATGACCCTAGAGGAAGCTACATACCAAATTTCATTCCAATCCGTTCGGTAGTTTTGAAGAAATCGTGATTTAATAAATTTGATCCCCTCAAACTTCCCCTAAAATTTCGAATTTTTTCAAACCCTTTCTTAGTAAGCACATATGGCCCTAGAGGAAGCTACATACCAAATGTCATTCCAATCCGTTCGGTAGTTTTGAAGAAATCGTTTTTTAATAACGTTGATCCCCCCCCAAACCCCCCCTAAAATTTCGAATTTTTTCAAATCCTTTCTTAGTGAGCACCTGTGGCACTAGAGGAAGCTACATTCCAAATTTAATTTCAATCCGTTCGGTAGTTTTTGAGAAATCGTGATGAGTGTGTGAGTGAGTGGTATTTCGCTTTTATATATATATATAGATATAGCTAGAAGACAGATAAGAAATTGTATATCTTGCTTTGTTTGCACTAAAACATACGATTAGGTGTCTAATTTTGTTTGTGATCTGCCATGTGTTTCTACTTACAGTATATTGTTTTAACTTCCCCAGCATGTAATAAGTAAAACAAATCAGACGAGGCAGAGTATTGGAGCTAACTTTTGTGGTACAACAGCGTGGAGCCGTGTTCCGCGAACGTGGACGCGTACAACTAGACTAAACATAGCGGTTATTTACTTTGGATTATTGAGCAAACTATAAGTTTCATCTAAAACTGTTTGGTATGAAAATTTAAGATCATTTAATTAGCTACAACTTTCTTGCTGGAAGTTTGTTTCTACCTCAAAAATAAAAAAAGTTCTCGCATACTAACTTTTCCATGTCATACATTTAATATAATGTAAAAGGATTAGTTTCAATTATTATTTTAATAAAAATACAACAGGTATTACTCTTTCTACGAACACAGTTGTCTTCCTTCAATATCCACCTACCTATGTATAAAATTTGGTAATTTTTGTCCCATCCTTAGGGGTTTAAATGACGGTGTTATCAAGGCGAGCACCGTTTATAGAACTATGCATATTTATGGGCCCAACAACGTTTCTATACACATCAAAGATGGCTGGCATGGTGTCAACCCTGCTTACTGCTATTTACGGGATGGCCTCTCTATTGTATTCTGTGCTCGCCATTCTAAATGCGTTGTACTATATCTAAACTCAAGTAGCGCAGATAGGGAAAAATGCTTTGACGTTTCTGCTTCTGTTGATCAGAAGCGTTACTCCTTGACTCCGTTAATACTAACGTGCTAATAGATCGTCATTATTAAAATAATGGACTTACAATATCAATATTTGCAATTATACAAACCGATATTCATCACGGAAGAATGGTATGAGGAAGTTCCGAGAAACATTTCTTTACAATAGCCTATAACCTAATATTGAATAAGAAGAAAATATAGCCTAATACATTTCTTCTAAAAATAGGTCTCAGTATTCTTACACATACATACCAGGTGTCTTAAAAGCCCCTCCCCCATTATTTTTTTATTAATGGAAATAGACAGATTTGCTTTGGGGATTGTTAACATGACCAAAAATGGAGTTTTTTGGTGTATCGTAAATTTCAAACCGTCCCCAAAAATGGGGTATTTTGCAGGTAAGTCGAAAATTTTAAATGAGAACCTCTATTGAGTGACACCTCATTTTAAAGGTATTGATAAAAGAAGAATATGAGCGCAAACCGGAGGCCTGTATGTTGACTCTATCCAACAAAATTTCCAATAAAAGTTATAATTTTCTAAAAAAACTCCTATTTAAAGTTTCATTAATAATTATGTTAGAATGAGTAAAACCTTTAGCACTCACCTCATTTTCACTCAGATTAAGTGCTCGAAATGAGAACCATTGACAAAAATACAGCCTGGACTCAAAGTGTTGCCTTACATTTTCAACATTTCCGGTGTGATAAGATGACAAGCGTGTTCGATCCTTACTATGTTTTATAACTTAGATTGAGTGACCTACTGGATGAAACCCTTGTAAAAAATAACAGATGTATTATCTTTAACATTTTGATGTTATTTAAATAAGGAAAAATTATTTTTCCCAAAAATAATTATTATTATGATTTAAAAAAAAAAATTTACAGACCTCCAGTTTGCGCCAATCTTCTTCTTTTATCAAAACCTTTAAAATGAGGTGTCACTCAATAGGGGTTCTCATTTAAAATTTTCGACTTACCCCGAAAATACCCTATTTTCGGAGGAAGGTTTGAAATGTATGATAGGCTACACAAAAAAACTCAATTTTTGGTCATGTCATCAATCCCCAAACAAATCTGTCTATTTCCATTATTTAAAAAAAAATTGGGTCCGCGTAGTACCAGACGGTGGTAGTTATACTTCTTTGGCCATCCAATGGTATAGACAGGTAGACCTACTATTGATTTAATATATTTTGGGAAAAACTAGTCGTAACTTAGAGAAGCCCTACTATTTTGTAGATGATAACCTATTCTTTTATAAAAACACTAACCAACATACTGAAGGCATATTTTAAAATTAATATCCAATTTTTTCCTTCTTTGTTACATACGCTTATGAATACTATCGTTGCATCTGTTTGGTTGGTCACAGTTAGTCTGGGGACCATGATCAGTGCTCACTTAGTACACCCAACAAAATGAATGAGCTCCCGAAGTTTCTGCAAATCGTCGTGAATCACCCTGTATATAAAATGTTTAATGACTGCCGAAAACGTGTTCAGGGGACCATGATCAGTGCTCACTTACTACACCCAACAAAATTAATATTGCATTGTCATCGGTCCTTGATAAGTGTGCAAAGTTTCAAATCAATCCAACGTTTTGAAGGGGGTGAAAATCACGTCGTGTTCTGGGGACCATGATCAGTGCTCACTTACTACACCCAACAAAATTAATATTGCATTGCCATAGGTCCTTGATAAGTGTGCAAAGTTTCAAATCAATCTGACGTTTTGAAGGGGGTGAAAATCAAGCCTAGGCGTCTAATTTTGTATTTGAGCTTTATTATTTGGGATCTAGGTTCAGCCATTACGCCAAATACAGATCACGGAGCGAATGTTGGCACTTGGACTATGGGCTATTAACTATACTAAAACGTCCAGTATTCCCGGCGCGGATAGATAAACCAATTCCATGTTCCAAGTTTTTGCGATTACTCTAGAAAAACGAACATAAATAATGTAATTAAATTTAAAATTACTTTTGTAACCCTTTCAAGGGCGAGGTGACACCACCGGTTCGTCCAAAGAATGAATCGCATTAGCAAGCGGCGTGGGAAAAAGTTTTTCGTCTCCACTTTCCCCTTTCCCCACACCCCTCGCCCGGGCAAGGTCAATGTCATTCGCGCCAATATCTGTAACCCGAGTTTACTTAAAACCAATTTGTACGTAGGTTAAATTAAACGTTTGGAGTGCACCTATTTTAAACATTTGATTACTTTTTCATACAGACTATGGTGAACAACCAAATAAACTAGTAGGCCTACTAAAAACGCAAACCAGTTTTCATCAGTAAACATTGTTTTCCTCCTTGATCCAACTCTTTTTGTCCCGACGTTTCTGAGTGAAATTTTAATGCAAATTAGAAGGTTTTTAACATTATTATAACATTTTATTGTTAGTAATACGTATTTGGATTGTATTTACATACAAGAAACCCATTAAAACTAATACTTACTCGCAATTTACGTGAATTCTTTTAGTCTTTAATTAACAGTAATATAAAACACCACCACTTGATTCCAGAACACGAGGGTTTCGGTTTTACTTTATATTCCAAGTTCCTTTGTTCCAGACGTTCTAGTTTCAGACAAATGCCTATTAGATCGAGTGATTTAATGGCTGCCAAATTAACAAAATAAATATTAAGTGGATTTAGTAAGTTAATTTATATTTTACTGTGGTGAAATAAATAGTAGACTCCTAATTATTATTAAATATTACTCTATTATTTAATATTACTGCATTATAAATTATATCAATTATTGCTAATAATCCTCTACTATATAACTAATATTTACAGTACTTTAGCACATACAATATTTATTTATAGGCCAATAAATTATAGGTAAATTATGCTTTTAAGTGTACCTTTCAGAAAATTTTAAATTTGTTAGAGGAATAGCCTAAGAAGAGATTTTTAAATCTGTGTACAATGATAAATAGGCAGTTGCCGAATTTAAATATCGGGCTTTTTCTGAGTTATTTTGTACAATGGCACAAGCTCATAAAACTATTCTAGTTTTTAAGTTATTGCCAGAATAAATATTAAGAATACAGAATCCTTTTTAAAGTCAACTGATAGCTTAAACTAGATATTAAATTATATTTATTTTAATTGACTGCCAAGATTGTTTTTAAAAATTATTTTTTATTCCTAATCCTCTGATACACCAAATCCAAATCGAGATCTTAAAAACAGCAAAGGTTTCCAAGAAGATATTCAAAGTGTAAAGTTATTAATTTGGTTTCCTCTATAAAATAATGTACGGTATTGTTGTTTAGATATTTGTCTTATAAATTAAACCTTTTATTTTAGCGTTTCAAAAATGTAAATACCTTAGTTTTTATGTAGTAACTTCACACAACCTGCAAGGATTTGGTTTCTCTGGCTCCTGTCAGCTGCTACTTATTTATTATGTTAACCCAATTTAGATTGCAGATTCGATTCGTTTGTGTGATTTTGTTACCTAGAGCCTTTTGAAAAACTCTATTAGTTGCCTACTAGTAGGGTTTAATAATAAAACTGTAGGGTTTTTTGTGAAGCATACAATAGTAAGCTACACTACATTAACAAAAATAATACAGTTACATTTTTATGATTTTAAAGTTTATTTTATAGATAATAACAACCAATGGAGGTAGAACCGGAGGGAGGCAATGTCCCCCACCTATAGTCAGGGGCGGATCCAAAGGGCACGTAATACAATTAGGACTACTTCTGAAGTAAATTCATAAGGCTGTTTGATTTTTTTTTTAATACTTATCTTAGACGGATGTATAACCTAGTCTCGATCTAATATCTAGAATAACTTATTATAATATATTAAATCTGTTACTTGCCTTAGCAATCTTTAAAATTGTTAATAGTTGACAGCTGTTTCGCCTATTCAGGGCCGAAATTAGGCGATGGCGAAGAAGGACTACGCCAGGGGCCGAAACAGCAAGTGTACAAACAATTAGGATGACAAATTAATGAAAAGTAAAAATAAATACATGATACGAATTTTTGAATAAATTAATTTGAATAACTTGCATTTAAGTATTTTCTTGCCTCTAGGTTTGTTTTAAAAATAGACAGTTACTTATTATTCTGTTGAAAAAATTAATATCTCTTTTTATCTTTTAATTTTAAGGTTTTGGATGTATTAAAATTGAAACTGTTTAACTTTCTGAAAATATTTATTCTTTATGTTTCTCATAATTATATAATTGACAAAGGAAGGTATTTTATCTCGGCAATAAAAAAATTATAATAATTCGATCATCTACTCACGAATCTGCTGAATAGCTGCTTGCTTGTACAAATATATCAGTAGAATTAGTTTGCACATCAGCCTCCCGCCCCGACTAACGCGCTTTTTCGTTCCGCTCGTACTGGAAACACTCGCTTTGCGAGTTCGCACCTCGACCATGTAGTCTATGAACTGCTTCTCTTCACTCTCAGCGGAAAAATTCGGTTTTTATGGTAAATTACGTTTTGATAAATTTTGGGAGCACCAGACGGGCTATAAGGTCCTATATAGGCTATATATATTTGAAAAAACCCAAAACGTTTAATTATAGTATGGAAAATTGTTACTTCCGTTTAAAAACTTGATTCCGGTTGTTGGTTTATTGTCTCCGAGTGACTTAGAAAACCAACGTGTGTACCAAATTTGAACCAAATCTGACTTAAAGTTCGAACACATATATAGTCTCTACATATATACAAATATTAATGAGAAACCAAATGTGTCCTGGGACCATGGTCGGTGCTCATTGACAGCTCCCTACCTTAAGTCTCACCATAGCTAACTGAGTCACTGCAATAGCTCATCTTTCCTATGGAAAGTAGGGGCGCTATTTTCATTGAGCTGCCAGGGGAGCAAAATTCTTAGTTTCGGCCCTGAATGTATTCATAAATATTCATCGTGTTGTTTTTATTTTTTTTATTTATTTAAGCTGTAGAAACTCTTAGGCCTTGTCCACACTAGGAGACAAAGTCTATCGATTGTCTCTATAGATAATATCTAAAGACGGTCTCTCGGCTTTGTCGCGTGTCCACACTCAAATGTTTGTCTCTGGCCAGTTTGTCGGTAGTCTTGGCTGAGCTAGATGCTATTGCCACTTGTGCCGTTATTATTATTAGCGATGAAAACAGGAGAAAAAGAAAACGTTGGCGGAGGCATAAGATTTTTGCGGAGGGACGCGGAGATTTTTACTTGGGATTTTTGTATGTTTACGTCGGAAAGATGTTTTTAGATAGTGAATTTTTTCCTAAGTCGCTCACCGACACTTCGTATTTCCAAAAGTATGTTTTGTTATAGGTTTTTATAATCAAGGGACATAACGTCCCATAAACACATCGACCTTCGGTAATCTTCAATAAATAATGAAAGTTTTCCGTTAGGCCACATTTTGTAACGTAAAACGTCTACACTCAAGGGTTGCAAAACGGAGACTGTCTCTCAACACGTCCACAAAGGGACGTTGCTACAACAAATTATTGAGTGGGGTGGATGGATCTAAAATTTCATAACAATTTCGAACATATTTCCCAACTTTTGTGTGGGGTTTTCAAACGCGCAGAGTATGGCTCTGGGTTATGTTGTGTGGCATAAATCCCAACAGAGATGGGCCCTGGAGACTCACTGCAGGTGCTATATTGAGTAATTTAAGACTTTTAATGTTTTACACGAATTTTAACATGTTCATCACATTATTGAAAAAAATATCCCATATTTTCTCCACTATTTTCTTTTCCTCAATATTTGCCGCAAACTTAAAAATGTCCCCATTTTGGGAAAAAATCCAAACTGGCATCACTGGTCTGGCGGCCTGGAGCAGTGCACGGCATGTCTGTGTCAGTCAGTGTTGCAACAATAACAAGGGTTGGAACTAATATTTCCCAGAACATCATTTAAAAGAAGACAATGCATTTATTTGGTACAGAAATATTTGGATTTGCCCAACATTTTTGGATTGGAAATTATAAGTTGCTTGTTATTTGTGATTGTTGTATTGAACAACAAAAACTGTCGAACCCAAACCCAAATTTGGAGTTTTTGAGGGGTTTTGAGTGCAATTTAATAAAAAAATCACAATTCCAACTTTTTTCAAAGTCTTAAATTTCCCAACCTTTTGGATTTTAAGATTATTGGGGGGGGCAACGCCCCCTTGCCTCCCCCCATAGCAACGTCCCTGCGTAAACACTACGACTTATTGCGTATCATTGTCTACCGATTGTCTCAGGTCTCTCATTTTGAACGGTCTGCAGACACGGTATTTGTCTCTCGATTGTCTCAGCAACTGTCTAGAGACAATCGAGAGACATCGTCTACAGACCAAGATCGCTGGACATTGTCTCCTAGTGTGGACAAGGCCTTAGGCGATGTTACTAAAGACTTAAAATAGTAATACATACTAAATTCATCTGAAAATGGGCGCATACCGGTACTGTGTACTCGAATTATGACAGTAAATAGAGCCACATATAGGCTAGTCCAGAGGTTCTCAAAGTCCAGGCCACCACGGACCCCCACCTGAAAACTTGCCAACTTTGCGGACCCCCCCCCAATTTATATGATACATTTCAATCTTATTTCCTAATATGTACTTACCAAGAATTCTATATATTTATTCAGTTTTCTATATATGTTTTAGAACTACTGTCTATTTCATTACTTAACACTATTATTTTGGGCTGTGTTAGTCAAAATTAATTTAAAAATCAATACCTAGGAATAAATGTTATCAAATTCCAAATGTTCTTACAAATGATATTAAAGGTTTACTAGTAATAACGAACTTATTGGTGTTTGTGAACAAAACATTGTTAGCCTCGTTTAAGTGCTGATATCATTCTTCATATGAGTTGTACAACAAAGACGTATTAGGATTTTAAATGACAAAATGGAAATGCTCAAACGTGTTTAATTACACAAAAAGTAAGAAAGTAAAACATAGGCTAGTAACTTATGAACATAGTTATCTATAATATTTTTAAATAATATTTATCAAGTCTCCTTTCACAAATCATTGTGTCATCGTCTCTTGAGTTTTCACAGATAAATCAATGGCACGAATGAAGTTGTTTCTTCGATTTGATAATATCCAAGGTGTTGGGGAGAATTGTTGAAATCTTCAACCTCGATGCTGGTTCAATATTCTTAAGTCGATTTATTTTAACACTTTTTATGATACAAAGTGTAGAAAATGTTTGCTCACACAAATAAGTTGTACAAAAAGGGACAAGATGTTTGAGTGCTTCGTTAGCTAAATATTTGAATTCAGACTGGACAAGAAACCAAAAATGACATAAATCATTTTCTTCTTTGTAGATAACTTCCCAAGTCCCACTGCAAGATAACTCTACTAATTCATCTTGCTTACCTTCAGAGAGGCTTGAAAGACTAGCAATATCTCTTTTTTTAAATGGGTATCTCATCCAGTCATTATTGGTATCTGGTTCAGGGAAGTACTTTCTCAATGCATTTGACAAATCTATCATGTGTCAATTATGTCTTGGACTTTAGAGGGAAGACTTTCTTCAGATGTCGTTAGAAAATGTTGTAAAACAGGCAAGGCAGTGTAGGACTTTTTTTGCAACTCGACCTGCCCACAGTTTCAGCTTTTCAATCATTGCTTCGATTTTTTCTTCTACAAGGAATACATTGATATCAGCTCCTTGTAGCTTCAAGTTTAAAGCATTCAAATGGGTAAATATATCAGCCAAATACGCAATTTTGCAGAGCCAAGAGAAGTCACTAAGCTTTTCTCGTAGAGTAAATTTTTCATGTTTTGTTTCCATGACAAATAATCTCACTTCATCAGCAAGTTCGAAAAAACGCGTGAGAACGTTTCCTCGAGAAAGCCAGCGCACCTCTGTGTGTAAAAACAGCTGTTCGTGGTTACTTCCCATTTCCTGACAAAGCAAGGTAAAAAAGCGCGAGTTCAAGGGTCGTGACTTTATGTAGTTAACAATTTTAATAAGTTCATCAAATACAGTTTTCAATTCTAGTGACATTTTTTTTACTGCTAGTGCCTCCCGATGTATTTAGCAGTGAGTCCATTTGACATTTGGAGCAACTCGCATCACTCGAGCCATCAATCCCGTTTTATAACCAGCCATTGCTCCAGCTCCGTCAGTAGCCAATCCGACACACTTATTCCAATCTAGTTCATGTTCCTTAACAAAATAATCAAGGGCTTCGAACACATCATTTGAGTTGTTATGAAGAACCTCTTTACAAAACAGCAGGTCTTCAAAGACACGTTTTTCGTATTCGTAACGAACAAAAGCTAACAAGTGAGATTTGTCCGTTAAATCTGTACCCTCGTCTAATTGTAACGCATACATTTTGGTGGTTTTCAAACGTGTAACTAATTGAAAATGCACGTTATCTGACATATCATCGATCCTTCTTTTAACTGAGTCATTGGATAAAGAAATCGAACCCATTTCTTTGGCCGCAGAATCACCCTGCATTATGCTGCACATAGTTTTGGCAGCAGGCATAATTAGCTCTTCTCCGATGTTAAAAGGCTTTCCCGATTTAGCAATCAACAAGGAAACGGCATATGATGCCATGGTCGCCTTTTCATTTGCAGTGCCTGTTGCAATTTTTTCAATTTGAGTTTTGGACTTTTTCAACTTATTGCTTTCTATTTTAAAGAATTCTATAGACTTACCCAACAACTCGTAGTGCTTTGTTTCTAAATGCCTACGCAGCTTAGCAGGTTTCATAGATTCATTAGACAGAATTTCAAAGCACACTACACATTTCGGTTTTTGTTCACTGTCTGTACCAGCCTGAACAAATCCAAAATTTAAATATTCATCACAATACTTGCGCTTTTTAGCTTTGCTTACACTGGCACTGAATTTTGAACACGACGGAGTAGCAAGGTCAGGAGGGCTCCCGTCAGGCATTGCCTCTTCATTTGTACGTTTAACTGTGCCTGTTTTTAACCAACGATCCATTACTGATTACTTGACGTTTTCACTAAACACAATGTAATACAACCAATGGAACTAATGTACTAAAGAAAAAAACCTTGGCAACACTACACTACAATGTATTTACCACGGCAACGAGTCAAAGAAACATAGAGTGACAATATGCGAGAGTATTTTTGAGGTTAAGAAGCACTGTTGATGTTTTGTTTGGTTGCCAAGACGCGCATGCGCAATGTGCATCCCCCTTCCCTCTCAGCGCTCAATCTGTACAGTCACTACAGTCAATATTTGGACTTTGAAAAATATTTCTAAATCCTCCAGGATGTAAAAGTTGGAAACACCGGATGTAAATCGGACGCACTCTTGAATCAAGTTCGGTTTAGCCTAGTCAATTAATTCTAAAAAATGTTAGTCCGGTAAATTTCTGATGTATTCTGCACCTACAATTGTTTACTTTAAAATAACAAATTGAGTATTTTAAGTTAAATAATACAAAACCCATTCATTATAAGGTAGTAATGAAGATAAATATTTTATTGTGTAGTGAGGGGAAAATTGCAGGGACAATTAATGAAATAAAGGGGAAAAAAGGGGAAATTTTGATCATGGCGAGGGGAACTTTTCGTCGTAAAGTGGAAACACTGCTACAGTGTGTCAACTGAAAGAGTGAAAGTCACTGCTACAAACTGTCCTCACTGCCAACTAACTAATTGTAGTTATATATCTATGCTATTTATCTACTCCAGCTACATGTTGTGGTTGAATTTAACTTATTTTCTACTTTTTAGCAGGCTAGCACCGCGGACCCCCTGATACAAGCTCGCGGACCCCTAGGGGTCCGCGGACCCCACTTTGAGAAACTCTGGGCTAGTCTACATGCTATTTTTATGAATGTGTATATATTATATCTATGCATTAAATGACAAATAAATACCACTCGCTCATTCATCGTAGTAGTCTATCTTTAAAACGGCAATAGCTGAAGAATCGAAATTTTGAATCGAGGTTGGTTCACATAGTAAGTGCTCATTAAAATCGACCCATTGAAAATGCGCTGAATCTAATTATCCGATTTGACCCTTAACTGGTAGGACACCTCTTTCACACGTAAATGGTACCGGTACCATGGGTGAATTTTCATCCATAACATAGGAAAATTTAATTTTAGTGGGAAAAATTAAATGCAAATTCCTTTAATTACAAATTAATCTTCATTGGGATTATAGTCAATGTCATCTGACTCAGATCCATCCAAAACATAATTTTCAACATTATCTGCTTCATAAACATCTTCTTCCTCAGAACGCTATCTTCACCATCCCAGTCATCAAAAGTTGCATCTAATATTACTCCTTCACCTTTACTTGAGGTTAATTTATTTCCATCAATAATAAATGAATCCATAATTGATCATAAATTATTTTCACAATATAGTAAGCTCCTATAATAACACAAAGCAAAAGAAAAAAAAAAAAAAAAAAAAAAAACAATTGGTACAAAAAGATACACTAGAGCTAGTTCAAAATGGAGACTTTGTGGACAATTTTAACTTTTTAATAGCATTGGCAGGTATATACTGACTAGTAAGGGGCAGTACTGGAAAGACAAAGTAGTACGCAGGTTTACGCACCCACAGCAGGAAAACTAAAATTCCCTTGGGTGAATTTTTACCCATGGTACCAGTTAAGGGTTAAAAAACCATTAAATCCAAGGGGGCAGTCGAAATTGCTATTATTATGTTTCCTCATCCAGTGGCGGTTCCAGACTTTGTTGAGCCCAGGGCGATAAGATATGAACGTGAGGTGTTCTTTTACTAGGGGGTTTGGGTAGGAAATTTTTGATAATTACATGCTCTTAACTCACTTTTTACGCTGTTATCAGCACATATCAAACGTACACAGTTTCCATGATTTTTTAGGAAAATACTTCCTTTATCAGGCCCAATTACTACAAATTCAACATATACAAAAATAAACGAGAAATTTTGTTTTATAGTCTAAAAACAACTCTACAAGTCACACAAACAAAAATTATAAGGTTACATTATAGAGTAGGGTAGATACTGTTGTAAAATGGAACTGATGAAGTAAAACCAAACCAGCATAGTATTGAAAAATAAACAGTGTTAGAGAAATAAGCACATAAAAACAATATTGAAGCGATAAATAGTACATATAGTATTATGTAAAAAAACAGTTTCATTGGGGTTAAAAAATACAAAATTTTCGGTAAGTGCAAGTCATTGATACGGGGTCCCCAGAAGGCGGGGCCCCGGGCGGTCGCTTGGTTCGCCCGTAACTGATCCTCAATGCCTAGAAGTAGAATTAAAAAACGTTTCAAGTTAGGAAAATTCCATAGAATTTAACTAAACAAATTAAATTAAAGCGATTGTTAATGAAAAGTTTTGATCTATAAAAATATAAACTTTTACAAAATTCACAACAAAGATCAAAATAAAATTATTATAAAATAGTTAAACTTAATACTATGCAGTTCAAATTACCTATAAACCATTGGATTATAAAAGGGAATACACTAATAACTTATATAAACCTATCCTGTCCTGGTTATTTAAGGTTAGGTTAGGTTAGCTTGTATCAGTATGAATTATCCATATATATATTATTTCTCAAAGGTGTTTTTTTGTAGCAAGCCATACCCAGCAGGCCCGTATTAACCTTAAGGCCAACCTAGGCCATGGCCTATACGCAGGCTTGTGGGGGGCGTAGATCGCAGGGAAAAACGAAAAATTTGGTAGGGCCTACTTCTAGTCGAGCGGGAGTAAGGACTAAGGAGCAACCGGCTCTGGCCTTGAAAGAGAGAGGGGGTGTTGAGGAGAGTCTATCAGGGCTTTGTCCAAAGCCAGAAAGAAGAAATCATAAACTATATGATTGTCATTAGTAAATACATAGACAGTGCGTTGTTTACTTAGTAGGCCTAGTATGTTTTATTTTTCAACATGCTTTCTTTTTAGCCATCAGTCAATATCTCTAGGCCGTAGCCAGGGGGGGATTTACGGGTTCAAAACCCCGCCAAAACCCGAAATTTAGTAGTAGAAATTAATACTAGGTTTAAAAAGTGCAAATTAAATTATAAAATAGACAACACAACAGAGGATTCAGCAACATATTTTACATCAATGTACATTGCATGCATACTGATATTTATATTTGCTGGATTAAACTACAATGTACAGTACAATACAAATGGATGGAGTAGGTTAGTTACAGCCTTACTCTCTTTTGAGCTTGATCTTATCTATTAAATAAGAAAACTATGAAGGTTCAACAAAAATACTTTACTCTCTTAGTGTTCAGTGTCAAGCTCACATGTGCGTTCTTAGTAGTAACCATGTTAAAAGGGTTTAATTTCAAATTTCCGGTCCAGACCTGTCTACTGCCTTGCAATATTTGTTTACTACACATTACAAGTATTGGCTTTTCATACATTTTGGCATTTCAATAGCTGTTATTGCGTGATTGATATACATTTTTTTCTCGGAAAATAGTTAAAAATGCATTCTAAAGGGCTAAAAATGAAACTGTGTTAATAGCTCAAATAGCGCCCAGGGAATCTCTGAAACATGAGTTTTACAGTTAAATATAAAAAAACAATTCCAGATCCACGGAAGGGGGCGTAATTTAGAACTTTGGCCCAGGGTGTAAATCTCTGCTAATCCGGTAGTATGGCCCAGGCCTGGCCTATCTTAATTCTTCATTAAAATTAATGATTCAACATCATTTTAAACCTTATGTTCCCCAAAATTGTTGAAAAATAGACAAATAGCTTAAAATTTATGTTTTCGTTAAAAAATGTATGAAACAACTTTCATATGGAAGTTCATATGATTCCTAATGAAAGGCACCATCTATTAACAATCTGCTTAACTAACATGACAGCTGTTAGTTAGATTGTTTTCATTCAATATACAAGTGTAATCTAACACGCAAATCAATCAAATTAAACCAACGTAAATAAATAAACGTAATGTACTTAAATCAAAGTATTAAATCAGGTAAGTAGGCCAACTCCTAACTTGCAAAGTATTCACACATGTCAGCTAGGGTTGTGCATTTAAGACTTACAAACGTATGTTAAATTAGCTATTGAAATAAAATGTGCTAAATTAAAGCTTCATTTTATTCCAAAAAGGAAAGATAAAGAAATTAAGGCTGGCTCCCCAATAATACAATTTTCAAACTCTATATAATATAGTCCATAGGCCTTTGCTGGTTAACTTATCTGACAATAAAATGCCTAATGAAAAGCCACAATTTTTGGTTCTTTATCAAATAATATAGCATACATAGTTTTAGAAATTAATAAGCAAACACACATGAGCAGTTTATAGTAAGTGTAATAGTACCAAACCAAATATCAGTTGACATCTAAGTAAAACTTTTTATCTAAATTATAGGTTAGGGTACGTTAAATTATATCATGAGCTGAGGGAGCAGGGCTTTGCAAGCCCTAGTACCGTGGGCGCTGGGTGCCCATATCTATGGGCAGAGGAGGGCCACGACCCTCCCTAGCACCCAAGGAAAGGAAAATATGTACATTATTAATTATAGTTAAATATTTTTCTTTAAAGAGATTAGCATTAAAATATGTTTTAAATGTTATGTGCTGTTTGATTTTACATATAATTATTTTATTTTTCTACAAGAGTTCAAGCATGAGCTGCTGGCACTACTTGGTGCGGCCTCTAGGAGTGTCATATGTCTTTGTGTATTCACTGACGACAGCAATTGAGTCTGTGTTTGTTTATATTTCACCTGTACAGCCAAATTGGCTTCCCAAATTTTAAAAGTTTTCTTGGGGAGTTCAAAAATGACCCTGGACTCCTTTTGCCGAAGGAGGGGAGCGTCGGGTTCTCCTTAACACGCTCACCGCTACGCCAATTTTGTATTTCTTTTGCTAGGAGCTGACCTTTTATTTTTTATATTTATAGTCTAAATGAGTAGAAATTACTTAAATTTTTATTTCTGAACCTTTCTACGTAATAATCACTAGCATTTTAAAGCGGACGCACATGTGCGTCATAGCATATAGAGGCTTAAAATTGACGTACGAAGCATGCAATGCATTGTGTATTGAAAATACTCCCAATACATAGGTTGGCGTGCAATGCACTGTGCATCGGCCGCTTCTCATAGTGCTCAGTCCCAAGCTCACATGTGCGACCTTAGCAGTGAACGTGTTAAGCCCCATACCCCGGTCTAGCCCCCCACCCCTAAAAAATATTATATGGGCGCCCATGCCTAGTACCCTAGTTATATAATGTATACAAGCCAACAACTACTCTCAGACTAACCCATCCATCACAGTGTCTCTAGACCAGAAATACGGAGAGCTAAAATGAAAGTTTAGGTTATTAGTGGATGCTCACTCAGAGAGTATATTAAAATCAAAATACTGAAAGTGGGTTAAATACATATTTTTGATTTCAAAAAGTCAATAAATCCAAAATACCAATGAAAATTATTTCTGGTTTTGTATTTTATGTGTTTTGGTACATTCTAAATTGAATAAAGCATGTCCGAAATAGACAGGAGGAAGTGTTTTCGATATATCATGACTTTTCAACTATCCAGAGGTAGATAACTAACTTGTTTTTATCTGCAAAGAAATACATATTTATCATATTTAAAAAGTCACAAACTTGTAGTGAAATGCTGGATGTTAACCAACATTCATACAGACCAAAATTATATTTAGCTTTTGTACTAAACGGTGTCATTAACTATACTGTACAAATTTATAAATCCATTTATGTTCCAAAACCCAAGTTGAAATCCTACTAAATTTTCTCCTCTGGTTCCACTGAATCCACTTGGATACATGCTATTGTTTCCGCTTCTCTTTTCCACTTTCACTTATCCAGAAGACTTACAAATACAAACCTAGGAAAAAGCAAGGTACCGACGTTTTGCCAAATCTACAACAAACAGCAAATACAACTCATTTTAATTACACTACCAATCTATTAGTTTATGTTTGGAGCTGATTCCTCAATCATTTTTATACGAATTTGACACCTTCTACCCAGCAAAACTTTATTTTGTTCTCATTTTGGCATATTTGTGTCTCCTTGAATTCCAAATGAGAACCGGCAATAATAATTCTAAAATGTAAATTGTGTCAGCCAAGCTACCGTCTTTAAACAATATAGGGATATTATGTTTTATATCTGAGAAACTTCATGAGTCATTTATTACAATTTAAAAACCGATTGGTGGATATTGAAGTCAGTATACAAACAGTATTACAAACAAGGGGGGGATACATTTTGTATATAAATGTAGTTCAGATTGCGGATCAGATGAAAAATTTACCTCCAGATTGTTTAATCCTGCACCTTCATTATAAAATTTGTATTTCTTAGAGTAAAATCACACAGTGATAGTAAATAAATGTAGAGAAAAAAATTTTGAATTTTGAAGCACTGCTTAGTAAGTTAAAATCTTTTTTCCAATTGTTTGCTTTTAAAATGATGTAATTTTCGACCTATATTTACTATTGAAATTTATTGAAAAACTACCATCAGTAAAGCTGCTAATGAGAAAAGCTACAATATTATTTTATTACAGTAGAACCTCTCTTAACCAGCCTCGGATCAACCAGTCCTCGGATTAACCGGCCTATCCGATGGAGCAACAGAGTTTTATTCTCTTACAGATTATATTACTGTAACTGGCAGAAGTCTCAAACATTGATTGTTTCACGGACATTTCCCGGAAAATAAAGCTGGGTGACGCAACTTTAGGTGTGCAGTGTGTATTGTGTTAGTGTTGTGACAGGCAGAACCGGGGAGAAGGAGCGTGAGTTTGATTCCCCTCTTGCTTCCGCGGCAACTGTATTTTATCTTAGAATCAATCGACAAAGCGGCATCCTTTGTTTCTTTTTCTTTGTCTGTTTCTTTGTCGGAACCTTTACTGAATTTTGTGGGAGCAAAATATATCATATTTGTAACATATTGAGTAATATGTTGAGCAGCAAAAATATTAAACGGCATTAGACGTGATGAAAATATGAAAATGGAGAAACTTGGCTTTAAAAAATCTTTGAAAGTTAAAGAACAGAAAAAAATACAGTAACTGTTGTTTTTAAACAATGATACAGTATATGATAATTCAGTTTTCAAAGTTTAAAATGTTTAATTTGTTGGTGTTTGTTTATGTATATATGTACATACAATAAAATGAGTTGCAAAACTTCTTATTTGCTTGTTTATTTACGAAATATGTGGGTTATTTTGGAACAAAAATCTATTTTTTACGGGAACCTCGAATCAACCGGCCAGGGTGTCGGTCCCGACCTGACCGGTTAAGAGGAGTTCTACTGTATCGTGTTTATTTCATTTGTAGGGAAGTTTCAATTCAATTCAATTCAATTTATTTTTATTTCCTTAAATATAATACAGAATAAATGCATAATAATATCAAGGAAATTGTGCCCACATAGGCTTAGCCTGTGCGTAGGCACGAGTCGCATCTAAAAATCTAAGTTACAACAAGGAAGACATATATTTATTGATCTATATTAAAGTTTTATAATATAAAAACAATAGAGGTAGAGTAGAGTGGGAAGTGCCAAATGGAGGAATCCAAGTCCATATCGGACCAAAACAACCCGGGTCAACAAACAGTTACTGCTTCAACACACGAGAAACAATAATAGTGAGAGAGATAAGGTAGTACAATAAACAAGGGTAAATATATTTGTTACCTGTAGATGGATGCAATGACATTCTCAGTACCGTCCCTTCCCAAGTCCAGAAGCCAATTGGTAATATGTTTCTTAAATGTCTGAAGTTTAAAGTTATTAAACATACGTAAGTGGTCAGGTAGATTCCTATATAAAACATGAGCTATGTAATGTGAATTCGTGACCGAGTAAGTCTTACTTAATTTTTTATGTAAAATTCCAAGTGACTTTGATCTGCGTGTCAAACGTTGATGATCTGTAATTTCGAAAATATCTCGGTAGTTTTTAAAAATATAAATTGCAAGAGTTTTGACATAAATTTGTCCAAGATTCATAACCTTAAATTCGTCAAAAAGTGTCTCAGTAGAAAAACAACGGCGTTTACGCAATGCAGCTTTAATTAAGTATAGATTTTTGAATTATGTTAAGAGGTTCAAGAATTGTTTTAAAGGCACCCCCCCAGGCTATTATTCTCCCCATAAATAATGATTGACAATATGCATAATAAGGTAGTTTCAGCTCTTGAACATTTAGGATTTCACTAAGACGCTTAAAAACATAGATTAGTTTGCGTGTTTTTTGCTTTACATATTTGACATGTTCAGTCCATTTCATCCGTTTATCAAACATTACTCCAAGATACTTATAACAATCAGTGCTTTCAATATGTTCGCATAAACACACCTTGTTGAGATAATCACCACAAGAATGTAGTTTTAAAGAATTTAGATTTAGATCAGTACAAGCTCTCAGTGAAATCGGCAGAAATTTAGTTTTAGAAACATTAAGAGTTAACACGTTTTGGTCAAACCACTTTTTTACGGAAGCAAAATATAGCCGTATCATCAGCAAAAAGAAAGAATTTGCCCACAATATTTAATTTGTTCAAATTGTTTATATAAATCAAGAACAAAAGCGGCCCCAGAGTACTTCCCTGAACCACCCCATAGTTAACAGAACAACTATCACTGTTTACCCCACATATAGAAACAATCTGCTTCCTATTGGACAGGTAGCTTTCAAACCACGAGTAAGACTTTCTTCTACAACCGATTAATTTCAATTTGCGAAGAATTTTCTCCCTGTCAATGGAGTCAAATGCATTAGCAAGATCCAAAAAAACCACAATGCTACGCCTATTACTGCTAATAACATCATTGATGTTGCTGGTCAAATCAAACAGAGCATCAGATATCCCTCTGTCTCATCTAAAGCCGTACTGACAACTCGTTAGAATTTTGTGTTTGTTTAAATATGAAATTAGCTGGTCTTTATCGATTTTTTCAATAATTTTTGAAAACACGCTTAATAGAGATATAGGACGATAATTATTTTTTTCCGATTTGTCGTTAGTTTTAAAAAGAGGGAAAACCATAGCAGTTTTATATATATCAGGAATTATTCCTGACTCAATACTTAAGTTTGTTATGTGAAGTAAAGGCTTCATAAACAGATCAATGTTGTCCTTAAGAAGGGACGCTGAGATGCCATCGCAACCAGGTGCAGAGCCACCCCGCAAACTGTTTGCATATCTTATAATGTCGTATTCAGTAACAGTACGTAAGTTGAAATTAGATAAGGTCATGTAGTCTTCGTCCCTTATTATAGGTTCACCACCGGAGTAGATAGATAACGCTAAATTATATCCGACGTTGGAGAAGTACGAATTGAATTCATTAGCAACTTGTTTATAAACAGTGCTGAGTTTCCCTCAGCATTAAGCTTTATAAGGGAATCTTCCCTGGGTTCCTACTTTCAATTATTACACTGTATATAAATATATAAACACTTTTATTTCCATTATTTACAATAAACTGTCATCCAATCGTCTACTATTTTTTCCTTTGATACGACTTTTCTTGTCCTGTAGCGGATGGCAGGGCTGGGTATCGAACCTTGACATCGCAGTGCTTCGTCCTGGTGTCGCTATGGTTGCCCCTTTGCTCCGATGCCTCCAATGGGTTGCTTTGTAGTCCTTGAGCCCTTGAGCCCTTTTCTGATCCTGTTACTGGGTTAAGTCCCTCTTGCTGTCCCTGGGTTCTCGTAGCTCATTGCATTCAGGTACAACGACTCGAATTTGGCAGGCTGACTTGCACAGGGGGTTTTTCCAGTTCTCGATCCTAACTCAGACTCTCTAACTAAAACATAAAACTATATTTATATTATTCTTACTATTGTTAGGGGGGGAAACTCTTCTCCCCTCCACTAACAAAACATATCAAACATACACTGCAGGCTCAACACGCCCCTGCGACTGGGTATGGTGGGATCAACACGCCCTTGCCGTTACCGCAGGCTCAACACGCCCTTGCGGTAGGTCGGACCACTGTGGTCCAACTGCCTATTCAGTGTTTGCTGCTGCCTTATATAGGCCTGTTGGAGAGTGGGGATTGGTACTGTTTGCTTTTCTTGGGTTTATTTGTATAAGATAAGCAATTTAGCACTGTTTACCTTAGACGGAGCTGCTCTTGTCAGGTCTATTAGTAACTAAATTCCTATATTTTTATTGCCCTTCTAAACACTTCGTTACACATTCAAAATATTCAAGTAAACTAACCATACTGTACACTATTCTACAACAGCCTGATTAAATGGCTATAAAGTAATTCAATCACAACCCTGTAAAATTGTATTAACATTACCTAGAAATATAGTTATTTTGTATATTTTTAAATATGAACCGGCATAAGAAGAGCTCTAATACATTGGCCTAGCTTGTATCCAGGGATCCTCACTCAAGGCAGAAAAAAATTAGAACCCAAATTAAGAAACGGTACGCTTTACAACATGTCATGTCTAGTTAGAAGAGGAGGTGGAGTTGGTACCATCAGGGCAGGAGTGTTGGCACCCCCTACCAGGTTGAACTTATTCTATGAACTCGTTTTTATAAAGACTACTTGTATGTAATATAGACTAGTAGTCATGAATGTTTGGTAAATAAGAATAGAAACAGTACAAACAATTTTTTAAAATAATTTCTTAATTATTGAGTAGGCCTAAATGAAAAAACAAAAAGCAAGGCAGCTCGTTGCGCCTCTCTTGATTCGGTGCCCAGATTAGCTGACCTACTTGCATTGCACCCCCCCCCCCAGGGTCGGCTCTGGGTGTGCCATCAAATACAACTCATTGTCCGTCATCAATGCATCGTAGAGAGAATTTTGGGAAATGGAATTTATACAGACCACTGTATATTGCACAGGTAAACTTTACAGATTACATAGTGAATGTATATATCTCTACGGATTTCAATATTTTGAAAGCAAACTAATTACAATTAAAAAATATTTTCTGATACTAGGGGACCTAACTATTACACACCCAGCATAGAATGATAGCACATGAACTCCAATTTTATGTAGGAGTGAGCTGAATTTATCCAAAATAAATAGTATAGCTTCTATTAAATTCACACCTTTTACGCAACAATCATTAATGGAAGGCTGATCTTTCTCCTTTGCAGAAGCGTCAAATACAGTTTAGTACTAACACTATTTTTTTTATTTTTTCAATGAGATAACTAGTGATTTTTGTACTTAAACTTTGTCTCATGAATGTGCTCTACCTTACCTTAAGTCAGATAAATTCTTATGACAATCATAAAAATGTCCTCAACCTTTTAATTTAACTATAAGCAAATCAAGTCTCTTCTTTCATATTTTATAATTTGTTGGAAGAAGCGGATAGTCTTCAATCTACCACAACTTTACCTAATACCTGCATCACTGTTTACTGTGAATATAAAAATCAAATCAGCATCAGTAGCTAAATCAGCAACAGTCTTAAACTTCTTCTCCTGTGGAGGGACGTTGCTACAACAAATTATTTGGGGGGGGGGGGATATAAAATTTCCCAACAATTTTGACCATATTTCCCAACTTTTGTGTGGGGGTTCCAAACGCGCAAAAGGAGGCTCTGGGTTATGTTGTGTGGAATAAATTCCAGTGAAGATGGGCCCTGGAGATCACCCTCAGATTTTTTTTTTAATAGACTTCTCTTAGTAGGGTTTTTAACACTGCAGTTGCTTTATTGAGTACCGGTACTTTAAGAGTTTTTAATATTTCACAAGAATTTTAACACGTTCATCACATTATTGAAAAACATTCCCCATATTTTCGAAGCCATTTTCTTTTCCCCAATATTTGCCGCAAACTTCAAAATTTCCCCATTTTGGGAAAAAACCCAATCTGGCAACACTGGTCTGGCGGCCTGGAGCAGTGCATGTCATGTCTGTGTCAGTCAGTGTTGCCACAATAACAAGGGTTGGAACTAAGAAGACAATATATTTATTTGGTACATAAATATTTGGATTTGCCCAACATTTTTGGATTAGGAATTATAAATTGCTTGTTATTTGTGAATGTTGGTAATTAACAACAAAAACTTTTGAAACGAAAACCCAAAGTTGGAGTTTATGAGGGTTTTTGCGTGCAATTTAATCCAAAAATCTAAATTATAACTTTTTTTTAAATCTCAAATTTCCCAACTTTTTGGATTTTAAGATAATTGCGGGGGGCGCCCCCTTGCCCCCCGTAGTGACATCCCTGTCCCTGTGGATCTTTAATACCCAAACCATTCAAACTTCACATGTCTGAAATTGACACGGTAGGTGCTAACATTGAAGCCACTGTCATGTCGTAGAACTATATTTGGAAGTACATTAGGACCCCGATTATCCGGGGTTTACTTAACCGCAACGATTATCGTGTAACAAAAAAATAAAAAACATCTCTAAATCAACTAACACTAGTATGAGAAAAGCCGCATAGTACGGGATGGAGGCACTGTTACTAGGGTGAGTCATAGCCGTGCCACTTTTACTATTTGCCAGCTTGTCTCTCTACCCTCCCCCTCCCGCAAAAAAGCCAAACCCCATAATATTCTACATTTCCGCTCTTTACAGCGTTTGATGCGTTTCGCGGCAGTGTTGTTTTGAGTTTTGCAAATTAATTTTTATTTAGTGTCTTATTAGCAATTTATTGTTACCGGTAGTGTTTTCATGTTAGGCCTACTGTAGATAGAGTGTTTTAAAGTGTAAATTAGTGTCTTTCACTGACAATTTCAAAAGCGTATAAGCTGTCGTATGTACAGTACTGAAATTTTTAGTCTGCGTTATCTGATTATTATGCAGTATTATACAGTAGTTTGGTTATTAAGAACATTTATTTCTTTGTACTGTAGTTTAATTGTACTCGGAATCCAAATTATATAAGGTAGCATTGGTTAACCTGAAAAATTGATTATCCAGAACACCGCCGCCCCCTTTATTCCGGATAAACTAGGTTCTACTGTATACCTATTCATAATATCAATCTTTCCCATTAAGGTCCAGCCTAATAATGTTGCCATGGCAACCCAACCATTAGATGATGTTGATGATGATGATGCTCAGTGAACAGCTTTGCTGCCACATCAACTAGAATCAAAGCTTCAATTGGACCAACAGTAAAATCGGTTATTTTAATGCTTAATCTTTGCAGCTGGATCATCCAGGATCCTTTTTTAGTGGGGGAAAGATTGTTAATACAAAAAGAACTTGTTAATAACACCTTGATCAAGAACTTCAAAACTGCATAAATATGCACTATATAAATTACTAATTTTTGAATATCAAGCTTGACCTGTAAAGGCCAGTCCACACTACTCGTGCTTGTGTTACTCGGGTGGCTTGCGAGTAATGTGGACGATAGCTCGAGCTGAGGAGACAAGCACGCGCGCCTTCCGTACCAATGGCTTGAGTGGCTCCGTTTGTTGTCGGTACATCAAAGGAGGGGAGCGCTATGCTCGTCGAGCTGCACAAGTCATGCGGTCGACGACAAGCTTTGATCAGTCGACTTATTGCATTGGTACTGTTCACATTAAAATCAATGCGAACAACACCCGGTTTTGGGATAGTAACAGTTGTTTTTATAAAATAAAATCTAAAAGAGCCGAAGCTTGAAATTCAATCCCTCAAGAATTAAAAGTTAAAAAGAAATTTTTAAAATTGAACAGTTTATTGGCAACATATCGAAAAGTGGGGAAAGTCTTAAAATGTATATTTTCAACCTCCAAGTCGTAGATTAAATCACTTCCATTATACGTTTCCCGACTTTTGAAAACTGTGGTCATCTACCATCTGCGTTTTCTTGGTTGTTTTCTGCCTCTTCTTCTTTCTTGTTGTTGAGCTATGAGTCGGATAACAAGGAAGGAAGCACTTTTCACAATCACTTCGTTCATTTCGCTTTTTATATAGACTACTGCGAATAAGGAGCGGATCCTCGCAAGCTTATGCTTGCCAAGCGACTGAGGTAATGTGGACAATTGATAGAACGAGCACGAGCCAGAGTCAGACAAGCCGTAGGATCCTCCTCGACAAGCCCAAGATGGGGGAGCATGAGTAGTGTGGACCGGCCTTAACAATTTAGGTTAAAGTAAGTAAAATGTTTGATTTTGTTCTTTTAGGATTTTATCAAGTTTTTGAATAAACTTAATTTTTGTACATGTTTGTTTCCAGGGCCGTTTTTATTTTAACCCTTAATTACTACGGACCGTCTATCAGACCGCGCGGGAAATTTCAACAGGGATTTCTCCCTCGCCTTGGAACACTGTATCCCGCACTTCACAGTACCTTCCAGACCTTGGGTGGTCAGTTGAGCAGTGGAATCGCACAAGTGAAATCGAAGCCGGTTTGTGAGTTATCGATCTGTTGCGGTCTGAGAAACGTTCTGTAGTGATTATACATACAAAATCGATCCATTGAAATAAGAACATGTGCATGTTTACAGTTGAAAAATATGTTGTCCTTGTTACTATGGTACTCAACAATAACAGATATGTTGGATTCCTTAAATAATTCAAACATAATTTTCATTTAAAATGTTGTATAATATATATTGCATGTTTTACAGTGTAAAATTAAAAAACCCCAAAAAATTATACAAAAACGAAATTTGATTTTTTTTCTCATTAGGTTATTAAAACAAAGTTCAAAAAAGTTTGGAGTGTGAATGCTACTTAAATAGGTATATATTTTTTAAAGTAGCCACAAATGTTTAGACAAAGCGGTCTGACAGACCCCTCCGTAGTAGTTATGGGACAAAAGACGTCCGTAGTAGTAAAGGGTTAACTTCCCCAGCAAACTAGGCACTTCAAACCGTTGAGCCTCTCCCCCCACCACTACCAGAGCCACTTCATGCCATCGGAGGTCTGTATCAGTGGCTTGTCTCTCTCGGCGCCCGCAAACAGTACCGACGGGCAGTGACTCATCATCACTCAGGCGCACACCTCAATGCATTGTCCACATAGTCCTGCCCAGCCTTTCCTCCGAACACAAACACAACGCATAAGCATAAGACTCGCTGGGCGTTGGCTGACAGACGGTGGTGCTTTTGCTGTAAGTAAAATTTGTATGTCCTCCATTTGTTAAAACTTTTGTGAAAAAATGTTTGTACATTGAACCAGAAATAATATAAATGTATTAAAAAGAACAATGTTCCCTCATTCTGGGCTCTAGGCATGTGCCTAGCATGCCTAAGCGGAAAAGAGGCCCGGTTTGTTTCCTTTAACACAATTTTAAAACAAAGTCTAAACATTTTCTGGTGCAGCACCCTCACTCATTTCAGCAACATGCTACCACTACTTACTGGACTGTGTTCCATTTCTTGAGCTGTTCACTTAAAAATATAGGAATGTTGAGATCTAGAGTCTATTATTGCTCGTGCAAGGTTTTTTTTGTTCTACCCACTCACTCAATCTTACCACTAATACTTCATTATTAACGTTATTAGCAAGAACCTTTCTGTGTGTCACAGTTTCAATAGATCTTGAATCTAATTTTTTATCAGTCCTAACTTCATGTCTACCATTACAAAAAGACCAGTTTAACCTCACTATCAATTTCTTACTGGTATGTCCGACAACATTTCATTCAACAGTAATTAAATCTTTTACAGTTTGCAGTTGTGTGACGAGCCATAAAAGAAAGATTTTGACATAGATCTATCAGATTTTTTATTAATTTAACCAGAAGCTGTAGATACACTCTTTTGACTTAGGTTAGGCTTTGATCTAAAGTTAAATTTTGTACAACTGGTTATTTGGAGCTTGTATTTTCTACCGAAACGTGATTCTCTCTTCTTTGTTAAATTCTTTCTGTAAAACACCAACAAGCCCTTCAGTTTTTCTCCAAATTAGCTCTATGTTGTTATTGGAGTGTCTCTGCCAGGTTCTTAGAACAGTTAGAACCTCTTTCCAGTAAAATAGATTATACAAAATGATATAACATGACAGAGCATTTATTTCTCGTAACAACTACAGTCTCAAGGAATCATAACTAACTGTGATTCCGTTTCATCATATAGGCTAGCTTTTAATTACTTGTTATTCTAAACCTCATATACTTCGGTAAAGTTCCTGACAAAGTTATTTGTCTCAATTAATGTGAGCAAATGCTCATTCAGAGGGATATAACTATTTAAGTTGTCTCCGGTACAATTCCATTTGGTAATAAGAATATACTCAACAATCGTAAAAACGAATAGTTAAAAGTTGAACTTTCCACCTTCCTCTACCACTGGAGTCAGGGACGTCGCTATCTGGGAAACGTCGCCCCCCCCCCTCAATAATCTTAAAATCCAAAAAGTTGGGAAATTTGAGATTTGGAAAAAAGTTGGAATTTTGATTTTAGGATTAACACGTTCCGTGCTGAGCGCGGTTAAAGCCGCAAAAAATGTCCACAGTCATGACTGAGCGCGGCTTTAACCGCACATGCACTATTCCACGTTGCATTGGAAAAGAAGGGATTTAGTCATTGCCTATGGCCATATTTCGTATCTCAGTAGTTAGTAGAGACCCTTCTACGAGTACTGTTAGCGTAGCCTAAGAGAATATCGACTACAAAGAAAGTTATAGGCGTTCTAAAACTGCCGTTTTTAGCACAGTTTTCGATCATTCTGCCAATATTTTCACAATTTAAGGTAAGTTGTTAATTTGAATCAATTATTTGTATCACTTCTATTCATATCATAAGATATTTCACCATATTAGTGAAAAATAAATGTAAAAATAACGAAATTACGTCTTAACAGTAATTTTTTTTTCTTTGCCCTCATTTTATCTTTTTCTCTTGGTTTATGAATGATTAGTATATTTATATAACTCTAAATTAATATATTATGTACATTTTTGAAATATTTTCAATGTACGGAAAGCGAAAAATTTTAAAATAAAGAACTTACGTCTTAACAGTTCATTTTTTGCTTTGTCCTCATTTTATCTTTTTCTCTTGGTTTATTAATAATTAGTATTTTTATATAAATATAAATTAATATATTATGTACATTTTATAATAAAATTCCAATACAACTTATTTAGAAAAAGAAAAAAATTATTATAATATTATTATGTTAAAGTAACATAAAAAATTTAATTTTTGTCATTGTTATTATGACAATTTACGCAGTTCCTCACATCTTTTATCCGTTCTCTTGCATGCCCATATATGGTGATGGCTATTGGCATCACAGGCAACCATTAGCTGAAGTCGCCTCTCTTTACAGTATTCCACCAGCCTTCTGACTTCAGGAGGAGGAATGACATCAGTACCACCTGGGAAATAGGCTGAGGCCACAATAGCCTCATAACTACCCCTAGGATTTGAAAGATGCAAAATATGTCATCGATGGAGGGTTTTTGTTACATCGTGTCAAATGGCACCACGGCAAGGCATATGCAGAAATTTCCTGCAAGTTATGTATCGTATGACAAGTCAAACAACAAATCAAATGCCGTTGGCTTTTTCGATGGCTACCCTGATGAAGATTTTGAAAGCCCTAAATGCATACAACCATTGGGAAGAGCACAAAGAAAACAATCTGCTGCAATATCAAGTACAAAATCGATGGTGCCCTCTGTTTTGCAGGAGAGTTTCCTTGCAATCTCAAAAACGATGGCCGGTTGACATCTATGCTAATGGAAAATTTGATAATGCAAACATTTATTCACATCAACCTGTGTAGGACGGAGAGGACGCTTATATCCTAATTATCACAACAGCTCTTATGTTGGCCCTGTCAAACTAATATGTGACAGTAGTGGAGGAAGATGTAGACCTTTTGGTTGATTTTGATCTGCTTGAGTAGCCCTGATATACAGAATGTCTCTTTTTTAAATTTTGTATTGTAGCTTCCTCTAAGGCCCTAGGTGCTCGCTAAGAAATGTTTTTAAAAAAATCTAAATTTTAGGGAGGATGGGGGGGGGAGTCAAAGTTACTAAAAAACCCCATAAGAAACACATAGTGTAATATATTTATTGATATTTTTGTTGTTGTTAATATACATTTAAATTTGATTTGTCTATCCGTGCAAAGCCGGATCGGGCCAGCTAGTTTTGTATAAAGAGAAGTATTTGGGTGTTTTTGCCAGAAATCTCATACATACAACGATGATATTAATACCAATACGGTATTATTATTTCTACATATAGGCAAAAGAATCTCTCGCTTCTTGTTATGTAGACCTATTCTTTACTATTGAAGAAACATCATTTTGTTATTATTTATGTTTAGATCAAACAAATTACTTAATTCCATTGATCAGTAAAGTTTACTCAAGTACAAGCACTTGATCTGTTTTTCATCATAAAATAAAACTTCTCACTGATTTAGAGTGTCTAAAACCTAGAGTGTTTAGATCAAACA
>JAGFPH010011910.1:6465-32493 GCA_018207615.1 Philaenus spumarius | reverse complement strand
TTTTCGAAACAATCAAGGAGGAATCATCTTTTTCCACGATGACATTTACGTTTCGCGTTACGACGAATGCGCTCGTACTAGTATGTACATGGGTAGAGTCATGGAGCTGTACGCAGGGTTACCGTCGACTGTAAAGGGAGGATTTCAGTATATCGATGGAAATGTATACTTTTTTGGTGAGAATAACGTTTACGTCTACAACGAGTTTGTCGGCTACGTTACACGAATAGAGTCGGATATTTTTGACGTATTACAAATCAGGTGTATGAAAGAGAAGCGTCTCAAAGATTTGTACTCTCTTGTGACGGATATGTTTTATTTTTCTACATAAACCACGGGTTATTCTCGTCTTAGTTTAGTATACAAATGGCGAAGACACGGTCAACACATGTCAGTCGCACGCGAAGAGTTTTCAGGAAAGGACGTGGTCTTATTTCCAACGTATTGAGTGTCGGTGATAAAGTTTTTAATAAAGCTATCGATTTTCTACCTATAGAACTCCATTTACCCGGTTACAACTATTGTGGACCCGGTACGAAATTAGCAAAGAGATTAGCACGAGGCGATAAAGGTGTAAACTTGTTGGACGAGGCTTGTAAAGAGCACGATATAACCTATAGTAAGTACAGTGATTCCGACAGACGTAGAGTTGCAGATAAAGCTTTAGCCGAAAGGGGTGGAGTCGGGTTAAAGCGAGTAACGCGACCGTAGGCGAAAAAGCAGCTGCTTGGGCCGTAACTAACGCGATGAAATTAAAATCAAAAATCGGAAGTGGTAGGAGGAGGAAGAAACGCAGGACGGGGAAAAAGTCGATGCAGCATCTGTTACAACAACTCAAGGGCAAAGGTCTCTACATGAAACCGTATAAGAAAGGAAGGGGTAAAAAGCGTTGTAGTAAAAAAAAGCGTCAATAGAGTCGATCCCGATCAGACCGTTGACTAATATCGATTTGGAAAAATATGCCGTTAAATTTAAAATTCCGTATTTCAGGGGAGTTTACATGAGGGTTACACTCCCTTTGCGACCTTTGAAAAACGAGACGGCGATCGTGAATTTGGACAGTATAAGTGGCGAGGGAACGCATTGGGTGTGTTATAGAAAACGGGGAGCTAGTGTCGAGTACTTTGATAGTTTCGGAAATCTTAGGCCGCCCATAGAGTTGACACGATATTTCGGTCCAAACGCTTCAGTTCACTAGAATTACAGACAACATCAGTCGGGCGACTCAGTCGTTTGCGGTCATTTGTGCTTAAAGTTTCTAACACAATGAGTATCGTGTTGTCCGGTAACAGTTCTACGCTCTCGTGCGATTTCTTTCCATCACTTGAACTCGGCGGAGTGTGGGAAATTGGTCTTATAGATCTTGCCACATTTAACTCTATTCCAAACGTAATAGAAGGCGTGAATAACAAACTTAGAATCATTTTAAATGAAAATCTTAACGAAGACGTGAGTATACCTACAGGCTCGTACGAAATCGAAGACATGGAAAGACTGATTGTAGCCGAACTAAAACCTAAAGGAATTGCATTTTCACTGAAACCCAATAACAACACGTTAAAAGCGGAGATTAAATGTTCGAAAGATGTTTATTTCGGGGACGGTTCGATTGGCCAATTACTAGGCTTTAAAAATGGTACATTGGCGGCTAATACAAAACATGTGTCTAATACGTCTGTCAACATTATCAGAGTGAGTGTGATTCGTGTAGAATGCAATATCGCGGCCGGTTCATTTCAAAACGGTACCGAATCACACATTATGCACGAGTTCTACCCTCAGGTTCCTCCGGGCTACAAGATTGTGGAAACACCGTCAAACATAATATATTTACCCGTCAGGGTGAAAACTGTTCATAGTGTGACGGTGAGTCTGAGGGATCAGAACGGAGAGTTGATAGATTTTAGAGGCGAGGAAATTTCAGTGCGACTGCATTTAAGACGCCAGAATGGGACTCGTATTTAACGAGCGTCAATATAAACCGGCGGTCAGTATGCGTCAAACCTCGTTGGGATTAACACCGCGAAACATTCGTTTCCTCAGATCGTTAGGATTCAAAATCATAAATGGAGCTGTTGGCAATCGATAGTGCTGCCGAGTACAATGACATAATCACCGGTATAGAATATCATTCGCATAGGCCTTACGCGTCAGCCACTTATGGTAATAACGACGAAATCCGTATACCTATTAATCAACAGGACGTGATTACGGTACCGTTTGAAAGTTTACTGTACATCAAGGGTACGATAAGCGGAAAAACAGCTGCTAATGTCGATGCGTCTGTAAAGTTGGTGAATAATGCGGTGGCGTTTTTGTTTGACGATATCCGATATGAAATCGCCGCAAACGAGGTGGACAGAACGAGAAACGTTGGAATTACGAGTACGATTAAGAACCTCTTGTCTGCGGGAAATTGAAAAGAATAAACTCGCGAACGCCGGTTGGTTGGGAGTCGATGCAACACTCGAATCGGAGGCTTTTACAATCTCTGTGCCGTTGAAAATGCTTATGGGCTTTTTCGAAGACTACAAGAGAATTGTGGTGAACGTAAAACAGGAACTCATACTTTTACGCTCATCGTCCGACTTGAACGCGATAATTAGTGAGAACGCTGCGACCGTAGATTTGAAAATAACCAACATACAGTGGAGAGTTCCCCATCTCACTGTGACCGATACCTATCGGTTGAAAATTTTTAAAATGATCGAGCGCGATGCCGCCGTTCACGTCCCTTTTAGAAGCTGGGAGATTCACGAATTCCCTACTCTCCCTCAATCGAAACAGATTTCCTGGACCGTAAAAACTTCTAACCAGATGGAAAACCGCGTTACGTTATTCTAGCTTTTCAAACAGATAGGAAGATTAAAACTAAAAAAGACGCTTCCTTGTTTGACCGATGTGGAGTGGAAAATGTAAAACTTTACTTAAATTCACAGTATTTTCCCTACGACAGTATCCACGGGGACGTTTCGACCATGTACGAGATGTACTCTAGGTTTCAACAGTCTTACTATCTTCGCTAATCGTCTCCTTGCATGGATCTCGCCACGTTCAAGGGCAAAGCCCCGATTTTTGTCATCGACTGTTCCAAACAAGATGATTCTATAAAATCTGGCCCCGTCAACGTTCGACTTGAAATAGAGGCTTCCGACAATATTCCCGCCAACACCACTGCCTATTGTCTCATTCTACACGATTCGCATATAGTGTACAATCTTCTTTCCGGCACGGTTAAGAAAATGGTCTAGACTCAGTCGTGTTCATGGCGTCTAAGAGGATGGAGGTGGAGTGCGCTCCTACTAAATATCCATCTAACCTACCTTTGGGCATCTTTTTGAAATCCGTACATTTCCTAAACGCCGAGTGCACAAAATTTGTAGCGACAGGTTTATTTCAACATACGGACTACGGCATCGGACTATTGCTTCATGCGGGTAAAAAATTTGTTTTCTTTTCCCACGAATTGTTTAGTGAAATACTTGTTTATATAGAAAAGTCACAACAGCTGTAGCGACTAAGGAGGATTACCTTTTTAAATTGACTACCGGTGATTTTAAAGTGCATAGTGTGTTTGGTAAACGATACGTTATACTATACGATGGGGAGCATTCGTTACCCTTAAACACTACAGAGTGGGAGCTGTTTGTAGACAGTATTCTGCTAGTTTCGCGTCGTATTAATGAACTGTTTTATATCGAGGGTGACTTACGCGATTACATCAGTGAGTGTTTGACCAACGACGAACTCGTTTCTAGCACACTCCCAGAAGCGGACAAACTGTACGATGAATCGTCCTGTTTAAAAAATACGCTTGCCGCAGTGGTTGAATTTCACGGTTTCCGAGATAACGAAAACAGATATATAGTCAAAGAGTTTGCTATAGTTAGTGATGACTTTGAAAGCGTCACTGTTTTCAAACCACCCTATAAATTTGACCTACTGAATGCTAAAGCTCAAGGGGTAGCTCGTTATTTGCAAAAGCACTATCATCTTCTCGGATGGGATGATGGTAGTGTCCCATATGACGAGGAAACTATACGTACTTTGTGCGAACCGTTCTCCACAATTTTCACAAAAGGAATGGAAAAAGCTCAGTTTTTGAGACGATTTCATCCTTGTGTGAAAGAATTACCAGAGGAGAAAAAATATTCCTACTGTACAGATATTCAATGCATATTGCCCCAACACTTTCAATACGATAGTAAATGTGCTTTAAAAAGTGCTAAATATTTTTACGATTTGCTCCTTGCTTAGTGTGTGTGTGTGTGTGTGTGTGTGTGTGTGTGTGTGTGTGTGTGGGTGAGTGAGTGCAATGGTCACTGGCGTAAAGTTAATTCTTTCCTAAACCATAATGCCCTGGATGGTCACTGGCGTAAAGTTAATTCTTTCCTAAACCATAATGCCCGGAATCGTCACTGGCGTGAAGTTAATTCTTCCCTAAACGTATATAGAGTCCCTGGCGAGGAATTAATTTTCCCCTAAACTCTACAGTAAGGAGTAAATTGTAAAAACAAAAAAATACAAAAAAATTTAAAAATACAAAATTCAAAAATAAATTGGGAGACTACATTTTGTAATGGAATGGTAGTCACCGGAAGTAGCGATGGATTGGGGCTACTTCCTTAAGGGGTGAACCTTCTGTTCCCTCCGGATTGTAATGTGGGCCTCGGAAACGGCTTCACCGTACGAATGACGGTTCCATCCCCGTGCAAACACAGAGGACATTCACCCCCAGAGCTGACGGAGTATTCTTCATTCTCTACTTGACTTCCGACGAGTAATGACTTGAGTGTCGCAATTTCTACAAAAATAATAAAAGAGAGAGTAATAATGTCAAGTTCGAAACGTACGGTTCATTTTAGAGACGAGATGAATACTATATTCTATATAATCGATGATTCCGAACAAAGAGATGCAAGAAATGGTTGTTGTTGGATGCGAGAAGCCGTCGAAAGGTTGCGACGAAGGGGGATTAAAAAAATGTAATGCGAAAACTATGATGGCGAATCCGATGATGACGATTCGAATAACGAGTTAGACGCAGAGGACAATCGTAAATAAGACGGAGATGACTCTGTCATCTTCATTCTCTACTTGACTTCCAACGAGTAAACATGGGTATTGACGCAGGTGTTTCAATTTCTTTCTACAAAGAAGATAAATTAATTGAAAAAACTTATTTAGATTGTTATAAATTTCAAAAAGCTCGGAGGTATTCGATGTGCGCGATACGGATAGTATCAAAGTTACATTTAGTACTGAATACGATTCCGACTCTTCTGAATCCGAATATAGCGATGCAGACATGAACGAGACGAGCGACTCTGAAGACTACCCCTTAGAGGACGATCCGTCGGACACTCTCGACGCGAGACTGGAGAGGATAACCCAAACGGACAAATTGATCGCGTCGGCTCTTAAAGCTAAAAGGTCACTGACTTCACCCTTGGACAAAGCGAGCGACTCTAAAAGGTTAGTTTCCCCCTCCACACACCAAATGTACGGTGTCAATCACACTCTGTGCGTGTGTGTGTGTGTGTGTGTATATATATAATAGTGTCCGAGCCGTATTAACTTTAGTATCTGTTTAGGTTTCATCATGGCTCCAGTGAAGCGAACTCCCTCTGCTACGAAAAAGAGGAAGACAAGAATTCAGAGGTCATTTAAGTCGTTTTTGGATCGAGCTATTCAACAGCTTTCATGGTGAGTAAATGCAAATATATAATGTCGCTGTGTTAAAGCACAGGGTTCCATCAATGATGTTTTATAACCTAAAAATAAAAAAAAACATTCTTAACCTTTTATTTGACACTTGGCTTCAGATCCAGTTAAAACATTACTTTTTGAAAAAATATTTTTACATTCGTCAAAACATTACTATAATTAGTAAACGTAACTTTTGTTCGAAATAAACCAGAGTTTTTTTTTAATATGCAAGCAAACTGGTGCTCAACTTTAGAGAGAGAGAGAGAGAGAAATACATTCCACAACCAATATAATCTGTCACTGGTTTCTAAACTGATTTAACAGTTAGAGACCGAACACTGTTTAGAATATAGAAATCATATTCACGAAAGAGTGCGCAAAAGGTTAAGTTTTTTTTTCAGTGATGTTCGAGAGAGCAGTGAAACTATTCAGTCGAAGGGGTTTGGTGCTATTTCACTAGTACTGTCTGCAGAGATCCGCGGGATAACTTAGACATTATCATTGGAATCTACAAGCTCTCCGATTTCAACTCCTATAAGAAGAAAATGGAGTCACTTATGGTGCCCGAAATTACCATCGGCCAATATTAACACTGCAATCGAACCAACCGACGATTTTGAACCGGACCCTGCACCTTTTATAGCTGCCAAGTCGGAGCTTGGGGGCTTGTCAGTCTCCCAAGAAGAATGGAACGATGTACCGGAGCTCTCTGGGAAAATTTCCTCATCGGATGAAGACTTGCTTTTAAATATGTCACAGGAAGCCATTGACTTTATATCAAAAATGTTGAAATAGTTTTTAATAAATATATATAAAAAAAAACAAAGGTGTATGTTTATTTTCCAGACTCAATCATTAGGTATATATATATATGAGGCTGTGAGTGCACAAGTGACCTAACTCAGATCCATATAATTTTGAGAAAATCAAAGATTGCTTCAAAAATCATCATTGAAAATCAAATAGATTTTTATGCAATTTATACCACTAGCTTTTATAGTAAAAAATATTAATTGTGTTATAATTATGTTTTATGAAAATTATACATTTAAAAAATATGAATGATGGGTACAAAACAAATAAAGAATAAAACCACTACAAATTTAAATTTAATAAAATGTATTAATCTCTAAAGCTTCTGTCCTCAAATGACTTTATCATTTGTGTTTCTAATATTTAAACGAGTAAAAACAATAATTAAGTGCTAGTCAAAATTTATGATTTAATATAACACATTCACTTAAAGTTTTTTTTAAATACCTAACCTAATCTAACCAGGCTAAAAAATATTTTTCTGGGTGTTTTCACACAGTTTACTATAATTTTATTTCTACACAGGTATAAAATGTTAAAAAATATTTTTTACTGATTTTTTTTTTTAACCATGCAAACAACAATAGCCTAGGAGAGAAATAAAATGTAAATACATAAATCTATCAATAAATTGTATTTATCCTTATGTCACCTTTCATTAACTTATTTTCCTTTTTAAGTTAAGTATAAATACGTTATATAAATGTATACGATCAAATATTTTATCTAAATATCACTGTAAAGCTAACACTAAAAACACATGAATTCAATAATAGTACTTACGATTGGCTCCAGATACGCTTACGACTAACACTGAAATAAACATAAAGTTAAAACGTACACCAGTGTATATATAGGCTTTAATTACCCCAGTCGGATAACATTATTGTATGCAAAAATATGACCCTCCTATCTCATGTCAAATTCGACCATGCTATATAAGTAGATTCCGCCTCTTGCGTGCAAATTCAGCCAAGCGATATAAGTACATCACGCCTCATGCGTGATAATTAGTGAAAGTGTTATCGCCCGCATGTGAACGGGAGCGCTAAGAATGTATTGAGGTCAGGCTAATCACTCTATTGTCTACACGGGCTTAGAGATAATTACGGGCTACTGAGTCTTTCATGTAAAAACTATCTACCGTGACGTCTCGCTTCGTAAGTCTAGGGACAGGCCGACTATTAACATTCTTTGTTTTACCGATTCGCAGCTTAAAAATAAAATGAGATTTATTTTATGTAGTATTTATAGGCATGTTAAGAATATTATGTTCTTAAATTAAATAGAATAGTTTTGTTTATTTGATAGTTCTGGATAAATGTCCCAGCTATCGTCACCTACTAAAACCATTACGATCGTTTACAATGTTCTCCTTATTGATTTCTTTTCGATTCTAAACACTTAATAACACTAAAATGGTACAACTAATTTATTTCATATAAGAAATCGTTATTCTAAATTTGTTCTAGAACTTGTTAAAAATAAGATGAAAAGTTTCAATCATGAAAAATGCTTCATTTTCTGTCTAACCGCCATTTTGATTTTTTACAAAATAATTCATATCTAGAGAAATTTTTGACTGATTGAGTTTAAATTTACCATGTCAATGATCTATCTCAAGACAATAAACAATTTTATATTAACAATCATGTGTTTAAAAATACTATAACAACAACAACAAGGTCGATGACAAACGTCAAACCCATTTACCCGCACAGGATGTTCACTTCTCGACAGAGCCGGCGTAGCCTAATCAGCAGCGTCGCGGACTAGGGACGCGGTGGTACCCGGTTCGGCTCTCTGAGAAGTCCAAACTTTTTTCAAAGCATTAAATATTTATTATTACAAAAGATGACTGCAAAAAACAATGGTGGCTCAAAATTCCCTCCGACAAAACAAAGATGGCTGACACAAGATGACGACACACAAAAAGAAAATGGCGGACCAAAATTCCCTCTATCAAAATAAAGATGGCGGTGCAAAATGGCTGACACGAAATGGCGGAAAAAAAAATGGCGGACCAAATGTGGGTGGGGGTGGGGGCGGGGCGTCACGTGACCTGTGACGTCACTTCCGGCGCCAAAGTACCCCCGTCTCTACTGTCCTACTTTTGCAATTCTAAATAACCATCTCCTATGCTTGCAAGTGCTTGTGATTAGTTTTGGGTGTTCACAACAAGAGCTTGCAACTTTCATTCCGAGAATGTCTTCCTCAAGTGATGAAGAATTATTTTTGCTTGAAAATGTAGATTTGAAAGGGCGCCAAAAGAGAATTGCTATACGTGAAATTAACCGCGGAAGAGGAAGATTTGGTGAACACCACCATCTGTTTCCTCAATTAAAATTGGACAATGTAAGGTTTTTTTTTCTTATATGAGAATGGAGTTGAGGACATTCAATTATGTCCTCAAAAAAATTTAAACTACTTTGGACAAATCCTGGGAAAACTGGCATAAGCAAGCAATTCATTAGGAAGAACTTCTAGTTATTTGTTTAAAACTATTTCTTTTAATAACCATTTAGCATATAATAATTCTATACAAATTGTTTTTGAAAACCATTACAAGATAATTTATTTTTTATTTTTGCTACGTGAAATTACCATAATTAAAAGGTTGTATTACAATGATATATAATATGATCTATTTAAATATTACTTCAGATGCATAAATTTCGATAAAAAAAAAATGCTTATTAAAAGAGCTATTAAGGTCCCTTTGCCAGTGGGGAAACACTTTAAAAGAGCTCCTGAGATACTCTTTGCCAGATAGAAGTTCAAAGATATCAACAAGCTATTAATTATTACAAATGACGTAATGTACTTTGTAAATTACAATGGAAGTACAATTATAAATGAATCAAAATATTATAGACAAATTGTTATTTATAAACTTTGAAAAAAATATAGGCCTAAGCCGTGTCTTGAGTTATAAATTTGCTTACCTTTAGTGTTCATTTCCAAGGCTATGTTTTTGAAACACTTGTCTGTGTAAAGTCTATTTGAGACGTTTGTCCTAAATAGGCCCTCTTCTAAATACTTGAGAAATCAATTCATCGACATCCACGTTAACTGTCAGTTGTCAGCGACTTGACTGCTACCAGCGCCGGAAAACAAGTATCAAAAGTTCTTGCTTGCCAGTCAGCGCTTGTAACAGGCGCTTGCAAGTCGGAACAAGCGTGGTCTCTGAACGCACAAACTTGATACAATGAAAACTTTTTCTCGCGCCGGTCAGCGCCGGCCAGCGCTTATTAGCAAGCGCTTGCAACCAGCTTTCTTTGTGAACGCACCCTATCTTAGGGTTGGCGCCTTTTGGTCATGAGCTAATACCATAACTAAATTTTCTTTGGCCTACTTCCTTTACTAGGTCTTAATATTTTGTTTAACATATTAATTTAACATATTTAAATTGATCTAAAACAACAAAAGTAAAAGCTAAAGATCAAAATTCTTTACAGAAATCAAAGATTTGTATTACTAAATCAATAAAAGTCAATAATTAAACCTATCATTTTCTTTACATTTATATACAAACGGACTATTAAACTGTAGCTAAACTTATACATCTATTGAAAAGGAAATAAATATATATATAAGCCCCTCTTTACAATATAGGATCCATATTTTGTTACGAGTGTAGGCCTTTTACAATATGTTAATAGTAATACTTAATATGTTTAATGTATATTTTTTTGCTGTAGCCCAATACTGACGATCTTTTTTAAAATATTAAAACATATTAAATTATAATAAAGATTTAAATATAACTTGTAGCATAACATTAAATATTTTCCTTGTAGCTTATTTAAAACACTTGGATATAAAATTTATAGATTACAAATCTTGGGACCAGAGTTATTATTATTTCTAAAAATTTGCAATTTCATTAAATAATTCCGCTACTTAAATTTTATTTTTTTTGGTATTATTTTAAAAAAATCACAATAGTTTAAAATACAACCAAGGTTGTAGTTAAGATTTAATCTTACATTGCATTATTAAATTATTTTTACCTATACATTTATCTACACTAAAAAAAATTAAGACTAGTGAAAAGATGGTACAGTTTTTCGAGACTTCTGCTCGTCCGGACAGAACACACGGATTAAAACTACGACTTTTTATTTCTCAAAATTTGGGTTTCCCGCACCCAAAAACATATGAAACGATACCCTACAGAGAATTTTCAAAATTTTGACCCAATATTTTAAAAATGTTGATAAAAAACATGACCCCGAAGCACTACGACTTTTTAACTGTCAAAATTGGTTTTCCCGTACCCAAAAACATATAAATCGATATAACACACTGAATTTTCAAAAATTTGTATCCTAAAACGTGAGCCCGACGCGCTACGACTTTTTAACTGCCAAAATTGGTTTTCCCATACCCAAAAACATATAAAACGATACCTCACACTGTATTTTCAAAATTTTGATCCAAAAAAGTGACCCCATGCGCTATGATTTTTTAACTGACAAAATCGGGTTTCCCGTACCTAAAAACATAAGTCGAAACCCCACACTGTATTTTCATAATTTTACCCAAAAACGTGGCATTGACGACTCACGCTAGGAAGCTCAAAAGCTTTTCAACTCTTTGCAATAAAACTACAAAGATTTTGGTACCACCAGAAGTTTTCTACGACGTCTGTGAGTGCTTATATCGTGTATACAGGAAAACAGACACACCAAAAATTACCACATGATTTCAATACTTCGGCATTCTAATGGGAGCCGAAGTAATTTATCCGATTAGAAATATAAACTTTCTATCATTATATGAAAAATGTAAACTTGGTTAATTACCTAGAATTACTAGTAATTTAAAAATATTTATGTATTATTTTTGTTATGTGTAAAACCCAAATAAATACCTACCTATATATTCAATTAATAAATTCTTAACAAATTAGTTTACATAGTATCTATATTTAAAGTAAATCCTAGTAAACATTATTATAAAAAAACCTTAAGCAAATTTATTTTAAGAAATAATATTTGATTATTTTCCTTATAGGATCTGAATAAAAGATCAATTATGTATGAGATCACTTTATTTAAGGTTGTAGTTTAATTTGTAAAGTTAACTGAAGAAACCTGCCCCGCCCTAAATTTCCCTGAGAAGACGTGCTAAACGGACACATATAGACAAAACAAATCTACAAAGGTTAAGAACTAAACGTTCCAGGTAAAAAACGCTCTGTGTTAAAAGTACGGAAGTACTGTATACATACGGTCTGGACCGCCAATTGCTAACAGCGGTAGTACTTTTTTTTAATTATTATTACTTATTCGGACATTTGCCATCATTTGTGTGTTAAATAATCAAACACGACGTTTCGGGAATACAAATCAATTCCCAAGTGACTAAAACTAACGGTACATAAACCTAGGCAACTAGGCCTATGTAATGGTGAACAAAATAAAACTACAATTATTACTAACCTTAAATATCTACATGATGGATCTCAGAGATAAGACTGAGAAGTCAAACACAACAACCACAGACACAACACAATTCATGCACTGAGCACACGCAATTGATGGCAAGCGTCTAGCTTACTGGCTAGAAAAAGGTTTTAGGTTGTTGCCTATCCAATTTGTGCCATCTATTATTGAGATTTGTGTTTTATTATAGGGCATACGTTCAAGGACGTTTACATATATTATAGGGCGTTTGCAAGCATTTTTTTTCAAAAATTCGCCAAATATAGTAATTATATACCAATTCGAAAGTGGTCCGTAGCTTTTTTGTAGAGAAAGGTTCAAAGAATTTATATATATGTCAGTAAAAACGTGATAGATGTAAATTTTAGAAAGTTATTAGCTCAAGAAACAAAAAATGTTCAGTAATGAAAGGAAAAGGTTCAACTTTAGACCTACATAAAAAGTAGTAAACATTTTTGTATTTCTTTTTTCAAAACGTACAAAAGTTTTGTAATTTAGTTCTAAAAAAAAAACTGTATCAATATATTTATTAATTTAAAATTTCTTGTAGAGTATAGATAAATCAAAGAATTGAATTGAATAATTGTAAAATGTTGTTTTCTAAAAGAAATCATTTAGTGGTCCTCGAATCACAAAATGATATCAAACGAATAAAAAACGGATATCAGTTCTAAATCGGAGGAAATAGTGTAAATTATTAACAATGGTTCGTTTTCGGTTCAGTTCTTCGTTTTAAGGAGAGCGTGCTTATAACAACACAATTTTAGATTAACTATTCAATCCATTATTATTAACACAATCCATTATTCATTACTAACTATTAATATTATAGATATACATTAACTTAGTTGTTAAACTATTGCAACTGGAGACATAAAAATGAATATTCATCACTATTGCCACAATTTAAACTAATAAAAAAATGTAGAAACAATAAATCTTATCTTATATAATAATTCAGCATAGACTTAAACGTTTGGTGACCCTATTGATAACTATTTCTGGAGATCTACCGGGCTGATTTTCGTGCGGTTTGTTTTAAATGAAAGAAAATGTAGCCTAATTATTATCAAAAGATTATGAAAAATCTATTTTATTTTATCGTTATATTTAATCGTGCACTTTTCTGTTGTTGTTTGTTTTAGGTTACAAACCTATTGATACATATTTCCAAATATTAATTTTGCCCTAATACTTTTTTACTATCAACTTATCTAAACAGCCGACCTCGGGAGATGTCTTTTCAACACATCGCTTGTTTAGGTTAGGTTAACAATATAAAAGCAAACAAAATCAAAGCAATTAACGAAAAAATTACCGTGTTATAATACAAATATCGGTTCCGAAACATTTTGCAGTATAGGCCTATCGTTTATTGTTTAGGCTACTTTTTTAATGTGTGTGAATGTAAACAAAACATAATAGTCTTAAAATATGCCTCTAAGTTCATAACTTACTTCTTTTCTCTTTTTATTTATTTTGCGTGTAGGCTAATATAAATAATATTAGAGATAGAACGCCCAGAAAGCGTGGTAGTTTTGTAATACTTAACACGTGTGAATATACAGTACAAGGAAACTTCAATTTCTCATTTTGAAAACATTATAAAATAAACTTTAACTTTTAATCTTGACAAAATAAATCATCCGTGTAACAGAAATAGGTTTTATAAACTATTTCGCGCAGTGCGAGAGGAGCAAGTTTAGGTTGGAATGCGTAGCTCGCAGGGGTCTACCCTAGTTACTAGACTATTATTTTAGGTGCATTATCATTCACAACAATAATTAATATGTGTATTAGTATTAATACTATTTATTAAAATATTTAAACTTAGCACGTTTCATTCTCGTCTTGAAAGGGATCTTGAAGGACGAAGGAGTGCCACTGCACTGCCGCCACTAGGCGACTAGGCCTGCCCCCTGCACCAAACGTTTACCTTTTATAGCACCGACCGGCGACCGACAATAGTTCAAAAAATGAAATAGCCGGCAAACTCTCGATTTTTGTAAGTGCTGGTAAGAGAGTCCCTTCAGTCCGTGGGAAAGGAATGTTTATGATAGGTGAGAGGCGAGGAGTGTTTACACGCAAAATTAAGCTTTAAAAAACAATAACGCGCAAGTTTTAATAACAGGAGTAAATGTTGAATAGATTTTTTGTACATTGAGTAAAATTATTAAAAGTTTTGCTTTATAGAAATTAAGAAAGCTAAATCAATGTTTCCAAGTTACAACAAAAATAATAAAGTCCTAGTTAATAGTAAGCAGTAGTTGAATTAGTTCAGCTAATTAACAACAAACATTCTTCAATAATTATACTAATTTCGTACTCATACTTACCTTGCATGGAATATTGACTTTTGGTAATTATATAATTGTAAAATGAAAATGTTATGGGTTAACTGCCGCCATCTTGAAATTGGACAGAGTAAGTCAAACATCTTTAATTGGTGTAACTCTTTTGATCTATATTTATTTTCATTTAGAAGTTCTTAACTATCCTCACCTCCAACATTGGTTTGTAGGGCACTGGTTAAAATATATTTAGACTACCAGTTTCTTCTGGTGTGAAATAGTGGCGTTTCAGATGAAACCAACTCAATAAACTTTTTACACAGTAGTTCCTTGCTACTAAAAATTTGAAGTGGAAAGTTTTTGTGTAGTTCTTTTTATGTCGTATGGCTTACTCTTTATCTTTTTGGTGTTTTGAACACAAATCTGAAGTTGCCCAATACAAATTAGTCAGCAAATATTAGAAATCACACAAAAAACACTAAACATTTTTTTTTGCTACAGAGTTTTATCAGATTTTTTCAAAATTTGGATAATGTTTATAGTATAAGTCTCTAACAATATATTTTTATCATTTTCCAAAAATTTCTGATTTTATATTATTATTATTATATTATATTATTATTATTATTTAAACTATTCGATCGATTTCGAACAAATTCGCACCAAACATGTCAATTAGGCCTGTATAGATGCTCGAAAAAAGGTTTTGACATTTTTTGAAAAACAACCCCCTTTTTGGTCAAAACCCCCCAAAAATCAGTTATTATTATTATTACCTAAACGAGAATTTTTAGAAAGATGCGGTTTTTTGCATATGGTAGGATACATTAAGGGCTACAAATAAGCCAATTTTTATCAAAATCGTTAGAGCCGTTTTTAAGAAATTTTGAACTTTCTCGTTTTTTGGCCATTTTTGGACATTGGTAAAACCCCTTAAAAATGAAAAATGAAAAAATGCCTGGAGATATTCCAGAACTACATCTACATACCAAATTTCATCAAAATCGGACCGTTGGTATGGTCTCCAGCTCTGTACACATCCTTACAGACACACAGACACATGGACAGACAACACCAAAAAACACTTTTTCGGGTTCAGGGAGCACCAAAACAAATAATTCCACTAAAAATATTTTTGGGTTCAGGGAGCACCAACACAGATAATTCCACTAAACATTTGTTGGGGGTTCAGGGAGCACCAAAACAGATAATTCCACTAAAAACTCAAATTCGAAAATTTGGACGAAAACAATACTTTCTCCATATATACTACGTATAGGGTGGTGAAAGTAAAAATATAACCCATGGCCTACAAAAATATAATTTACTAGGGGAGACCCCTGCGTGCTTCGCACGCCAACCCCCAGTGGAATTTCTAAAAACATACGTTATGTTTTATTTATAATAAAGTTGTAGTATTAATAATAACCTCAAAACTAAGATGGTAAAATAATGTTAAATGTTCAAACCAAATTATTTCTTATATTTTATAACAGCAGTTAATAATAGTTAAAAGAACCAGCAAAGCTCAGGTCTACACTTTAAAACCCTAACCTAAAAGCTAAAAATACAAAAATAATTGCTTCTAATATTGAAATCAGCTGTTAATGGAAATATTGAAGCAAACATCTATATTATCTGTTATTTTATTCAATTGGTTGCTATGGTAATAAATGTAAATACATGTGTTGGTTTATCATTCCAGGCCTAACCTAAGATTTATTCCGACTAAATTTACAAATATTAAAATAAAAAAAAGTTTTTACCGAAATGAATTATAGCCTATGTTACTCAGGGATAGTGTAGCTTTTTATTAGTAATACTATTTTTTCAATCGGTTCAGTAGCGCCAGAGATTACCCCCTACATACAAACAAACAAACAAACTTTACCTCTTTATAATATTAAGTATAGATATTTTCATTGCCATAGCAACCAACTACATAAAATAACAAATAAATCAGCTGATTCGGTTAATCAACTTAGAAATACAATTTTAGGTTAGACCTAGTTTATTAATTTAATTGTCTTAGGCAATAACACAAGTTTTGTTTTCTGTACCTTTCGAATGATTTAAAAGCTTCATTACTCTCCTTTTATAAAAAGTACCTGGAGACCGAGCTAAAGCTCAATTATAAGCAGGGCTATGATTTCAATAATAAATATTGGATTATTGAGTTTTGAGGTTAGGCCTATAACATTAAACAACTAAATAAAGGGTATATACAACATTAGGCTTACCTGTAATAAAAATACAGTTTAAAGGATTAACCCAATCTCAAGTCAGGCCTAAATTAAAGTATTATTTCAATATAGATTTATTCCTAGGGCCTAGTTCGCTCACGTCAATAACTACTATTATTGCAAATTTCCGTGGACATCGTTTAGGTTAGGCCTATAACATTAAACAACTAAATAAAGGGTATGTTTATTATGTATTCGTTGCCATGGTAACTATAAATAGATACAACATTAGGCTTACCTCTAATAAAATATACAGTTTAAAAGAAAGCAGATGATTATTGTAATGGCATTTAAAACATTTGCATCAGCTGTGCTTTGTATTGTTTATAATGGACAAATTTCACTTTTTAATTTAATAAAAAGACGTAGAAAACGAATTTTCCCAGACTGGTGACCATTTCCAATCGATTTCTCGTGGCCAAAAGCCTAATATAAAATCAAAAAATCAAAAATCCTTAGACGGAGATTCCAGATCCATTTAGCAGACAAACAATTATCTCTCGCTTTAGAAGATAAGATATTAAAAAAAGGTACTACAAATTTCCATGTTTACGAATTAATATAATGATCACTAAACAACAAATTTGTAATAGAAATAAAAGAAATTAAAATTTTGTTTCATGTTAAGAAATTTCAATTATTAATAATGTCCTAATAACTGCATTAGGTAAGCTAAGAGTGCCTATGTTTATATATAATACGTGAAGCAGATTTTTGTGAACACAACTCCTCCCTTATTTCTAGACCAAATTTAATGTTTGAGTTGTCAAAAAATTCGTCTCATTTCGAAGTTTTGCAATAAGGTTTTAGATGTAAAAAATTCTTATCCTTAATGGCGTGAGCTAATCTCAAAGGTCGGGTTTTACCCACAAGATTAACATGGAACGAATTTAAAAACATTTCTATACAAAACAGCTGTTTATAATAAGAACCAAACTAATCCAGCTGCTTTCGTGGAAGCAAATAATGATTTTTAAATAACAGATAATATAATGATTCGGATGTCCAGCTTTTAGTACAAAATCATATTTTAAGTTAGGCCTATACTGAACCAACACATGTTTCAACACACACAAACCAATAAAAACTTACGTTAAGGAATTAAAAAATAAGAAAAAATATGTTACATCCTAATTAAAATTAAATAAGACATATAGTAGACCTATTTATTAATAATATACGGTAATTGATAGTGAGTAACTTTTTGGTTAGGTTTTTGATTAAGTGTACACCTGAGACATACTGGTTCTTTTAACCTTTATTATAACTGTTGTTATAAAATATACGAAATAATTTGATTTGAACATTTAACTTGATTTACCATCTTAGTTTAGAGGTTTTATTAATCCTCCTACACCTTTATTATAAATAAAACATAACATGTTTTTAGAAGGTTCCAACGGGGGTTGGCGTGCGGAGCACGCAGGGGTCTCCCCTAGTAAATTACGAATATTGGTAATCTGATAGATATTATCGGTCAATCGGAAAGGATAGTCTTAGCAACTTTTAATCACAAAAAAAATATTTTACTATCAATTATATTTATTTTAATTTATATGTTTGTGAAATTAAATAGGAAAGGAAAACTTTTCTTACTGAACTTATGTTTAATACCTAATTTTAAATTTAATGCGTTCGAAATATTATTGTTATAACGGGTATTCATAACTGTATTGTCTTTGAATTTGTAAATTACAAATGTTACATTAAAACATAATTAGGTAGGTATTATGAATTTTGTTAAAGTTAGTTCTACCAAAATACATAAATGCATGCTACATTCAATTTTTCCTCAGATACATATTTAGAATTTAAATAGACATGATAAAATGTTGTTTGGGTTTCGAAGGGGGTGTAATGCTTTCAGTTTTAAGAATAAACAAACTGAACTGACCTCACACTCCCCCTCCCCCACTTCTTACAGGAAGATTACTTCCTGTAACTGCCCTCATAATCTAAAAGACCTTAAGTCCATTTTTTTCGAAATTGAGATTAAGTTATTTTTGGATTCTTTAGGTCTTATTACATCATAAAAAATAATCATTTTGCCCAAAAAATATGCACAAATTACTTAAATGAACTAAAAATATTACTAAAAAATACCTTAAGTCCACAAAATTTACTGAGCAATAATTCAAATAGCCTTATCTCCTGATAATAAATCAAAAAGCCTTATGTCCATTGGAGTTAAAGCTTTTTGTATTATGACAAGGAGTTAAGGTTATTTGTTTTATTATTCATATGAGTAGTTGGAGTTAAGGTTTTTCAATCATAGTCTCGTGCCTAATACTGGTAGGCTAGTTGATTTTCAATTCTTAGTTAATTGTCCAGACATCAAAATAAAAAGGGTTATAATACAAATTTTGTCAAAAAAATTATTGAATCTTGGTATTAAATTTAGTTATCAATAAACATTTTTGTTATACTACGATTGGACTAATAAGGATTGAAAATCACTGACTGGTATTAGGCAGGTGACCGTAATTAGGGTGGTTTATTTAAGTTATTGTCTTTTAAAATTTAAGGCATGCTGGTTTTAGTGTGGTTTAATTGGTGCTGGTTTTGTTTATATGGGTAGCTGTTTTTTTTGCAAATCGTGAAAATAAGTATGAAATGCCCCTGGCATTCGATAGGTAATGTTGTTTTTCATTTTTAAAGTAGTATTTACAGTTTTAAAAATACAACAGATTACCCCATATATCTAAATCATAAGAGATACTAATTTATCATATTATAATTAATTTATGTAATAAATGTGTAAAAACACATGTTATTAGGCAGCTAACACAATCATGTAAAACATTGTTGTTAAGGTTTTTTGTCTTTAAAAATATACTCCAAGTTCATAATCAAAAAGACCTTAACTCCTTTTTTTTAGTTTTATTATTGCTTTTACTGTTAAATTTCTTGCTAAACATATAGATAATCATAATTATTAACCAATACCATTAACCTAAGCCAGTCTTTAATGGAATCATGAAGATTTAAAAGTTCAAACATGATTCTAATGTAAATGTGTAATCCTGTAAAATTTGGTTTTTCGGAGTTAAGGCTATTTAACCCTAGAACTGGCATGGTTAAAGCTCAAATTGAAAAGCCCGTTTATTGCGCTTTGCAAGCATATTTTTAAAAATTCGCCAAAAATAGTAAATGAACCCCAATCCAAAAGTGTTCCATAGCTTTTTTGTAGAATAAACTTCAAAGAATTCAAATATGCCACTAAAAATTAGTTTCTTTTGAAATTGTAAAAGTTGTTAGCTTAGAAAGCGAAAAATGTTCAGAAACGGAAGGAAAAAAAAGAACTTTATGCCTACATAAAAAATAGTAAAACATTTTTGTAATTTTTTTCAAAATACACAAAAGTTTTATAATTTAGTTCTAAATAGAAATATGTAAAAATATATTTCAATTTCACAAATTTTAGTTCAAAATAACATTTTGAACGTTTTTACTACATAACCTGCAAATCTTGACTAATTTCAAGTGACTAGCCTATGCCAAGATATTTTTTACCAAACAATGTTTTTTTTATACCAAAAATTCGAGAATGAAATGTAGAATCGAATAGCATTCTACCCAGTTTCAAATAACTTTACATTTTGTAATGAAAATTCAAAAACCTCAAATCGGCATTTTAACCTAAAACTTATTTCTATAGCCTATGCTATTTATAAACTTACCGTTTTATTACAACACCGTTATAAGCCTAATTTCACTCAAACACAATCTACACTTATTTATTTATAACTAAAACACAATATAACACTATTTTATAAACTGTAATAACCATAAAATAACACAAAACAAATGTCAACAAATGAAGTCAACTAGACGGCTGGCGTTCGATGAATTGTGTTCATTTGTAAAGCTTTGTTATACCAACCTATGAGATCTAAATGTATAGAATTTTACTTAGATAAAAACTGTGAAGATTTCTGTTTATAACCATATATTGTACATTTTAGGGATATATCGAATAAGACTGTAAGAATCGATTCTAAACAGGCTTGCGTATTGGCCAAATATATATGACCAATTACAAGCTTTTACCGTATATCCTATAGAACAGCTGTTTTCAGAGTAACATGTGATTTGAATACACAGTTTGAAACAGAATCGTCTGCTAAATTCAATGCTGTAATGATCTTCTTCATAAATAACTTCTGTGAGGAATTACAGACCGTTGAAAATGAGACAAAGTCTTGACAGTATACGGCGTTCATTGACGCGTGAATCATAGGTGATTTAGGTACTACAATTTTGAAGCAGTGATTACGTATGTAAATATGTGTTCTACAAAAAAGTTGTAAATACAAAAATTATAGTTTAATTCATTACCTTTCCAACGGTACCGGTTTTATTACGATTAAATCATTTTAAGTGGATATAATGATCGATTGTGCAAATTCTCGCAATTGTTCGAGCGGGTTGCGTTGCCCCTGAGAGACTGCAGTCAAAACTGCAGTCTGCCACTTTGAGGGTTAAATTATGAGGGCAGTGTAGATGTAGCCTGTTGTTACCTTCAAGCTCCAAGGTCAGTTCTATCTCGATTTACTCTCTCTCTCTTTTCGTTTAAAGCAATGCTCCTTTAGATTTAGAACGCTAGAGGGCAGCACATTATGAAGCACAAGTTCAAGTAGTGTCAAATGTGTCACGACAGGATGCGCTGGCGTATTCTCTCACCTACAGTGACTAGATTAGAGACAGTGTGGTCAACGGACGTCTTGTTTTCTATTGGCTGCGCCATATTGTTTCCATTTTTCTGCTTACTGTAATGCTATTTAAATAGGAATTAGTTATTTTTGTGATATTACTGCGGTTATTTCATTGTTTTTCTTGCTTTTTTGTATGGTTTTTCCTAGTTTATGATTTAGTTATTAAGTTTATTAAATAGTTCAGTTGTAATTTATTTTAATGTTCATTGTTGGTGTCCAAGTCTTTATAAAAAGACAACGCATGTCACATGACGGAACCATAAAGGTAATAAAATTTATTACTCAATATATTATGTAATTTATTGTTAACATAGTGAAAACTGAAATTACAGTCTATAGATAACTGGCCATTTTAGTGGTTTTGACAGTATTAAGTACAAGTATTAAGAAGACAAAATGTAAATAGTGATGTATACCTAAAATAAAGTATGTACGCAATAATTTTTCATTGTATATGATTGTATTTATTATTTTCACTCCTCCCATTAACCTTCTTTCTGGCAAAGAGTAGCCTACCTGGAGTACTATTTTAGCAATAATTAAGTTATATTATATATCATTGTACTCAGGAGATTCTTCAGATTTATTTGATACATGGTTTATTACATTATAGTCTACTTTTATCTCTTGTCACTGTAGGCTATTATTAATTGCTTGAGTGCGTGAAAACTATAACTAGGCCTACCTAATGCTTTCTGTAATAGCCTACTTACAAAATAATGTGGTAGGCCTAATATATTTTTGTTTATAATAAATTAGGCTTCGTTGTATGCCTTTTTGGAACATATTTTGTTTCTTTTAACCTTTTAAGGTAAAATTTACAATACGCCTACTCGCCATATTTTTTCTTTTCAATACGGTATAGTATACTTACTAAATAATGTGTTTACTATATTTTTGTATTTTTTATTTTATGCCTTGTCGGAAACATATTTTGTGTTTTTATGAACTTTGTTATCATGGAAAAACTAATAGGCCTACTAGTTTTTAGAATACAAAATATATATAAAACAACGCACAAAATTACACTTGAAGTTATTTTTGGGTAGCATATATGTGTCCTTTATAATATAGTTTAGAAACCCTAATTTTTAATTTTGAAGTATTCATACATTTTTTAAATACGTAAACTTTTGAATTTTGCCGAAATTTAATATTTTTCTCCCAAAAATTTATTTTTGGAAAAAATATTTTGTTAATTGTTTCTTTTAAAACAGATTTTTTACATTTTCTAATTTTGGATTTATAATTTAAAAAACTTTAGGTATTTTTCAAAGGGCTAAATGTACCTTAGTAGTTTTGTTCCATTTGTACTAAACTACTCAAATTGTGTTTATAATTGTTAAAAATTCAACTACACAGAAATATTGCTTGTACTTTTCTTATGAAGAAAAATAATAATAGTATATACTTCACTAAATTTAATTAGATTATATAAATGTTTAAATGATAATGTGCACGAGTAGTAAAAAAGTGCCAGCCGGTATTTTCTGTATTCATTCATTTAGTGAGGAAAATATATCGAAAAAAAATGGTTTATACTTGACAATTGTTGTGACAATGTATTAATCCAATTGCATAAAAACAATTTTAAAGCGGAAATTGGAGTTAAATGCGAAAAATCGCCCCTACGCTAATATAAACCCGTGTTGAGTTGGAAACAATATGGCGGCTAGCGCTCGTTGGCCACACTGTCTCTATCAAGTCACTGTACTCTCACCGTATAGTCCATAAGGTGGGATATCTGTATGTATAATCAAGGCCTTTAGTCATCGATGATCGTTCGCTTCATTAGTTTTGGGGTTCGGGAAAAGTGCAATCTGAGTGGTCGGTATTATTTACTTATTTGTATTGCATTTAAGCCGGTTCTACACGATGCTACGAACACCTTCCAACGTTGGACGTTTGATGGTTCGTCACATCGTGTGGCCGTTGTTCAAACCTACGAGCGTCCAATGGCGAGCGTCGAACATTCGCATTTGACCATGTTCGGGCCGATGTCGGTATTTTTGCACCGAGTCAAAGGGATGCCTCCAACGTTTGAAGGAAAATGTTCGTTAGTTCGATTCAACGGCTACACGACTCGTTCATATGTAGCACTATTTACTCTCTATTTACACTAAAGATCCGTCTTGTTTATTTATGTTTATCTCTGTGTTTAATTTTAATCAGTAATATTACTCATTTAAATTTTCACAGGTAGCCTAAGTAGGCTACAATTTATATTTCATACTTGATACTAGTAAGTTCCCGTGAAAAATCAGAAACAGATTACCGGTAATTAGATACTATACATTTAAAAATATAATTTAAAAAATTTACTATTTTAAAAACAAATTTTATTTAGGCCTGCCTAAATATGATGTGGGGATTTTTAACCCGTTAAATGTGTACAATTAAAACATATTATTATAGACTGTCATCCTCATCCATTTTTGCAACGTTTGAACCAAACTGTTTTCTTAAATATTGGATCAAACATTCGATTCACCGTGTAGCAGGAACATTCGCTGTACCATCTGTCGAACTTACTTGTCCCAAACGTTCGGTCCAACATTGGAGCGAGCGTTCGTAGCATCGTGTAGAACCGGCTTAATGCGTGCCGATTGATACCAGTCGGTAAATAGATTTACGTTACGGTTACCATTCTTACTTCTTCTGCTACCTACTAAACTATGAGTGAGAATCGGAAAACAAGAAATGATTGACATTTCTCGAAGTTACAAATAAGTTTAACTTGTATGAAAATAAGTCATTTACTACAGAATCAGATCGCTTACCGTTATGTTATAAGCACACCAAATTTTACAAAAAAAAAAGATATCGTCAGTATTGAGGGACATACGTTTATAAAAAGTAATCTTAAAACAAGATTTATTATATTCGATCTAATCTGAACAGCTAAGCTACGAATTACAAAATGTGTTGTTTTATACAACACTAGCTGCCCGAACCGACTTTGCATGGATAGACAAATCAAAGTTTAATGTATATTAATAAAAAATATATATCAATAAATATATTACACTATGTATTTCTTATGGGGATTTTTAGTAACTTTGGCCCCCCGAACCCCCCCTAAAATTTCAAATTTTTTGAAAACCTTTCTTAGCGAGCACTTACGGTCCTAGATAAAGCTACATACCAAATTTCATTTCAATCAGTGAGTGTATTTGAATTATATAGATAGATAATGTTAAAGGAAACCTCAGTACCGGTACCAATAAAACGACAATTATTTCAGTTTAAATGAACAATTTTTGTAACGCCCTGCCGAAAGGTTGGGAACATAATACATTCTAATATATCTTTCGGCTTTTACTAAAGATTTCCGTGGAGGGGAACGCTTGATGAGTTTATAAAACAATTTTTGTAACGCCCTGCCGAAAGGTTGGGCACATAATACATTATAATATATACAACCCTTGATTATACATAATCAAAGATACAACAGACGTAAATAAACTGCCACTGCTCGCCTGGGACTGTAACGATACTAGGTAAACATTCTCATCTATGTTTGTTTATTGCTATGGTAATGGGCAAAGACTGCAAAGAGAAAGAGTGGAGTAGACTATACTATAATGGCAGTTTGGCGTCGTTGATATTGGTTTTACGCAATAAAAGCATCAAATCTTTTTTCTGGTGAGTGGTGATGGCTAATTTATTAAATGTTTATCACTTGTAAAATAAACATAGCAATAGAATAATATTAAGATATATTATAGGCTATCATAAAACCTTATGATAACACATTAGTAATCGGTTATTGCTTCTACTGCAGTTAGGCTTGCGGCAGTTTATTCGCCTTGTTGCTATGACATTACATTCGTTTAAAATCTTTGTATTTAGATTTTTCAAACATTTTACATACTAAATGTAAGTTGATTACCATTCTTATATGTATATATGCATTATATTTAGGTGCGAATTTACAATACGACCCTAGGCTACACCAACAGAAAAAAAATAAACGGTACCAGGAACTGGCACATACTTTCTCACAAATACATTTAAATTACTAAACAGATTCACTGTGACTTGTAGGGTGGGGTAGGAGAGTTTTTTTATTAAAGTTGGAGATTAACTAATAAATATTATTATTATTATTATTATCTAGAGAGAAAACTATTCGATCGATGTGTTTTACCACTGCTGATTTATACTGATATTTATTCGTAGCCTACATTATTTATTTCTTTTTAAATTTAATTAACTTAAATATGGCATGTAGAAGTACCTTATGGAACTATTTTCTAAAAACCGATGATAGGCCTACAAAGGCTGTGTGTACTATTTGCAAACATTCAATTTCATATAAATCCACAATTTCAAATTTAAAAGGACATTTGCAGAGGAAGCACGTTTCAGTTTATACACAATTATATTCACTACAACAACAACCTCGTAAACAGCATGATTTAAATCCAGTTCAAGACAACATTCCTTCCAATGACATAACATCTGCCTCTTCATCTTCTGTTTTGACACCAGTAGACCTACCCTCCTCAGATGTTGTTTACAACTCAAGCACCTAAAAGACAAAAAACTTTGGGCTCTTATGCAACCAAAAAATTACCTCGGATCAGAAAAAAAGAATAGATGAAGATCTGTTAAATTTATTTATTTTCGATTTTCAACCCTCCGGATTATTGAGAATTTTGGGTTTAAAAGATTGATGAAATGGATTCCAGGCTATGATCTACCCAGCAGGAAAACTATATCGTCGACAATGATACCAGCACTGTATCACAAACTGTTATCGTCTGTAAAAGAGACGGTAAGTGTCGAAGCAAAAAGTGTGTGC
>JAGFPH010011909.1:16593-32493 GCA_018207615.1 Philaenus spumarius | reverse complement strand
AACAGAAACAGCTTTTCTTAACTCCGATATTTTATTTCGAAATTTGTCGACAAGCTTTCCCCTGCATACTAACTGTCGAGGTCCTTCAGTTAGAGGAGCGATAGTAAGAATTCTGGAAAAAATAAAAATTAAGTGTAAGACAACTATAAAATATATTATATAATATACATAGATTAATGTATGTAGTAATTTACATAGTTAAGGACATAACACTTTTACTGTATCTTAAAATAAAGAATTCAAGCTTTAAATTACAACTTTTAAAAATGTTAACCTAAATTCTATGTTTAAAGTTACCGCATTTGATAATGAGTTCATTACTTTTAATTTAATTAATTATTGCGACATTTCCCACTGAAGATGGATATTTATTATCTTAAGTAGTAGTTAAGCTAGTTTGAAGTAACTTTTTTGTTAATAAAAAACATTCTTAGTTTTAATAATTCGTTAACAAGGGTTGATCAATACTCGTAAACATCGTAAATTATTTTAAATACATAAATTATTTCAAATATCAAAATAATTAGTTCTGATAAAAGTAATCAATATCCATTATCCAAATATTTGTATATGCTATTGTTAGGTTTTTGGAGAACATACAAATATTTACAAAATAATAAAATAAGGCTCTGTCATTCCTAAAAATTCCTAAAACAATTTATGTTAATTGACTGATGCCATTGACAGTCTAACTGAGGCTTCAATGGAAAAGTACTTCTTAAAAACCACTCCTAAATATTAAAAATTCATTCACACATTTTTAAACAGCTAAACAACCAAACTGAATCTTTTAAAATATTTGTTTAACAAATCCTTAATTTGTTGTAAGATGTAGTTGTTGTTAATAAATATTTTAGCGAAATGCCTGACGTACAATTATGCTAGGTTGTTAATTTTCTTTCTTTGAGCCATATATTTTTACTTGAAAAGATATAATATGAATGAATTGTGTGTAGTTGTATGTAGTAATGTTAAATCAGTTAAATGGAAGGTATGTACTAAAAAATAAGTTCCTTTACATGGATTTCCTCCATATTGGATAGGGCAAGTACATCTATTTCATTTTCTGAAATGAAAGTATATTATTTGATAATAAACTAATTATGTGTAAATAGATTAATAAAATGAATTTTAAATATTTACCTGAATGATTATTAAAACAATAATTTAAAATATATAGAAAATAGATTAGTTATATATCTTTAAAAAAGTATGACAAAGTTATGTATAACTTCAGGCAACCTCCCATAACCTGTAATGAAATTTTAACATTGAATATCTAAATTGTAAAGATACCAAAATTCGTATTTATTCTTAAAGCAGTTGGTAAATCATATCAGGGATCATATCATTAATCATCAGTCCCTGATACTCATAATCATAAAAAAGGGAAACACATAGCCCATTATATTCATATAACATTTCAAAACATTAGTAATAAGATTTCATCATGATATGTAAAAAAAAACCCATACAGGCTTAAGTGTAGGACAAAGAATAATATGTAAAAGGGAGAAAGAAGAAATAATAATGTTGAGGAGGAAGAAGAGGAAGATAGTTGCAAAAGAGAGGAAGAAGAAGGTAATCAATTGTAGAAGGGGTTCACTACTAGCTTTGTTGGAGAGCAGTTGATATTTTAGTTTATGGCAGACATTTTTAAAAACCTTCAACATACATCTGCTAAATTGAAACCAGAAGAAATAAGTTAGTATCAAGTGCAGTATAGGCCTATAAAAGAATTTTAAAAATATAATATCAAAAATTTAATATCTACCAAGACATTTGGGTGAGTCAACTAAATTAGTAATCACAAAACATCAGATCTGCAGACTTCCATTACAAAATCCATACCTATTCAAAAGTACCAACCAATAGCATCACTAACTTCCTCAATTAAAAAATCAACCAAAGGACAATCTTATTTTAAGCAGAAAGTATTAATTTAAATTCAAAATTGTAATCACCATTAAATCATCTCATACTAATCAATCACCCTTTCATTAGGCTAAGCAAAGAAATTGTTATTAGTAGTTAAGAGTTTTTGTTAAATTGTTATGTAGGCTGGTATAAAATTTTGTGTTACAACTAATGTGATTTCTAACCGCTAGCAAGCCGGCAAAAGACTTATAAACATTGTTAAAGCCCGAGATAATTTCCATATGTACACAATTTGTATAGTTAATTAAATAAATCATTTTCATTGTACCACTATTTATTGATAAATCGAAGTCACAAATCGAGAAATTCTTATAAGATTAATATTGAAATATAAACTATAAAATTGGCTTCTAACTAGTGGGGCTTTATAAAAGGAAATTAATACTATTATTATAACCGTATTTATTATGGTAGTTTTTAAAATTACTGCATCTAATTATAATACTGTATTAATTTATGTATATACCTGAACTTACCTTTAAAAATTGTAATGTAATTTTGAAATCCCCATTACGTCAACAAAGATTTTACATCATCATCCATGTATGTTGAAAAAACAAGAAGATCGACAACGAAGCACTTTAGTTATAGCTGTTTGATGCGGTATTTGTTGTTACTTGTTAGTCTACCGAGTACTGAAGAGAAACTGAATTCGAATTTCGTAAAAACGTGAGAAATTGTAATTGTGGACAGGGTAACTCTAAAACAGGAAAAAGCTACCGTCTAAAGGATGTACAGCGGATGTAACCCAGTTCACTGCATAAATAACCGCCTTTATGCCTTTAAGTAAGCTAACATTGTGAACATATTAAGATATTGTTTTCATTCCGTTTTTTAGATGTATATTACGTTAGATTTACCTTATAGTTACATTAACTAATTTAGTGACTGCAATCATCGCCTTTACGTATATTAAATTAACTATACCATTAACTACATAAGAGTTTACAGTAAAACTCAATATTAAAAAAACCTTACAGCAATGCAAATAATTCAAGCTCTAAAGTAATTATGACATTATAAATGTTACCATGACAGAAAAACTGTTAACATTAATTTTAACTTTGCAGTACGGTTAGAGTTTTTCAGTGTACCTTGTTTCCGTCAAGTGACCTCTTTATTATATTTGTGACTCGTTTCGAGACTCTTATCCCATCTTCAGGCACAATATATAAATTATTCAACCGAGGTCGTCAAACATTAACATTAATAAATTCCACCAAACACACATAACACATTTCACATTTAAAGTACGTTTCGGTGGACTCCTTATGGCTACCGGACGGCGACTGTCGTTCTGTTGTCTCGCGAACTCGGGACCTGGTCATACCGCGGGATTCTTTAAATTTTATTGCCGTGCTATATAATGTATTAAAGTCAAAACTTTACTGGTCGTTCAATAATTGATGTTCGGCATTTGCATCTTTTGATTTGAACACCTTTTAGATCTCATACTCCTCGAATGCGTTCATAACTTCATTTTAATAAATTAGTGACCTGGATACTGAAAATGAATTCATTATTTATTATTTTCTTTGTGCCAAATATTTAAAGATTTACATTTTTTCAGCATCAAAAAAATGTATTCATAATTTGTAAATTCATATTTTTGTAATAATATTTTTGATAAGTAATTAAACACTGGTTGACCTACTAATTAAATCACTCCATCTAAAACTAATTTTGTTAATCGACAGTATGATAATTTTTTGTTTTTAGTGCTCCTAGTTGTCAATGTTGATAGTTTCAAATGTTACTGAATTTCAAGTACATTTTAAGCTGGGTACATTCAGCTGTCCTCGTATCTCTGGGTGCTCATGTTGCGAGGCGAGTCGTTCTTGTTTCACCGCTTGTATTTTTATTTTTTCTTAGATAGACTTTTTTAAGTCCCTATGAAGATTGTCGTTTCATATATACCATGGTGCATCAACAATACCTCAAAGCATCTTTTTAATGTTTGAATTCGATTTACATTTTTACCTTCTTTGTGCAGCCCTAGAGCTGTCACCCTTAAATCCACAATAACTTTAATATTTGTTTTATATTAGAAATTTATATGGATTGATCAACTGGGATTGTTTTCCTAAGAGCCATTACATTCTCGGAAATATCGGATAATTCGAAAATTTAGCATTTCTGGACCTACTGTATGTTTTTTGAAAATGTTTTCTTATTTTTGCCTAAAGTTGCCTGGTGAAATTTCGGAAAATAGTTTCTACACACCCTGGATGTAATAATGTTTCCTTTGCAAGCAATTATTAACATTTCGTGTTATAGAAATGTTATTATATGTGTCATAGAAATTAAATCATATTTTATTAGCTATATGATTGAAGCGGTGGCTTTTTGGATTAGTTTTTGTTAATGCACTATAGGAGGACGTTGTGAAGGACTTTGTTTCGTCATGTGTTTTGCAAGTAAGATAAATGTGAATAAAATACTTACTGAAGGTTAAATGGAAGCACAAAGAAGCCAATGTCAAATCAAAACAATAACGTGGAAGTAAAGCGGCTATCTCTGAAATAGTGCTTTGTTCTATAATTGTATTAGTTAAATACAGTTCTTGGATATTAGAGGTTGAATTAATGCATACAAATGTGTTGTCATAAATAAATCAAATCAAATTTAAAATAAACCTATAGGGAATACTTTTTTAAATAGAAACTTATCAAGAATCTTTGCCTCTTTCTTAAACTACTTAAATGATTTAGTGTTATTTCTGGGGTTTATCAAGGAACACAAATCATAAAATAACATTCTAAAAAACCAAACACACACATACAAACCCCTATATATATATATACTAGCTGACCCGGCAAACGTTGTTTTGCCATATTAATTATTTTTTAACTAATTTCTAGTGTAGACAAAAAATAGCTTAATTATTGTAAGTGTTTAAGAATGTGGTATATGCGTGAAATAGGCATGGAGCGCTGTGAATGATGAGGGAATATATAAATAACAAAAGGCAAACATTATTTTTAAGTTATTATAATTTATTCCTTAAAATTTTATATCATTAATTAATCAATTACGACAGTGATACTAACAAACAATATCAATCTCTTAATGCTATAGCGTGAACAATATTTTTTGTTAGTCCATTTTTAGCTAACACAAACAAACTGGATGGTTTACCCACTCGAGAGCATGCCACGTATAATTGTCCGTGTGAAAAACATGGTGTACTCAAATCTAAGCCACAAATAGACATCGTTTGACCTTGGGATTTGTTGATTGTCATTGCAAATGCCAATCTAACCGGAAACTGAATACGTTTGAATTGAATTGGCACATCTGTTGGTATAATAGGAATCCGTGGTATTAATATATTTTCACCACTGAACTTGCCATTTAAAATGCTGGCTTCGATCACGTTTTTCATTAATTTTTGAATGACTAATCGCGTACCGTTGCACAGCCGGGGCGGGTTCAAATTACGAAGCAAGATAATGGCAGATCCAACCTTTAATTGTAAATTATGCGGTGGCATGCCTGGCAAATCCAGTGAGTTCAAAAACTCTGAGGGAAAATTTACTGCTTCGCTGTCGTCGCAAACTGTATCAATAGATTTATATGATACCAAGTTCCCTGGCAACAACATTTGTATCTTCAAATTTAAATTGTCAACGTCTACATTTTTTGCCGCTAAAATTGCTCTTTCTGCAATCCACTCATGATTTATGTACTGTGTGTGTACATCGGGAAATATTTGTTCAATGAGAGTATCTTGCGAATCAGTGATTGTGCAGAAATCTGTAGGTAATTTTACGTATCCAGTTTCATCTATAGCAACTTTTCCATCACCGATATCTAAGAGTTGTTTTGAAAATGTTTCAGCGGATGGATCTTGAAGCATTTGAACGCGCATATTTACTTTCAGCTGTAATTTTTCAACATTACGCCACAATGAAGATGATTTTAAGCAAGCGTTGATCTCATCAGCGTATGTTGAACGTGGAATGACTGGAAGTGTTTGCCTGAAATCACCTGAAAGGACCAACAGAGTTCCACCAAATAGTTTGTCGTTGTTCTTAATATCTTTCAATGTCCTGTTCAACGCCTCTAGCGAATGTTTGTGTGCCATAGTACATTCATCCCAGATGATTATTTTACACTGTTTAAGTACGGTGGCCATGGACGATTGTTTCTTAATGTTGCATACTGCGTCAGGGTTATTCTGAATATTTAGTGGCAGCTTAAATACTGAATGTGCTGTTCTGCCTCCATCCAATAAAGTTGCTGCAATGCCCGATGATGCAACGGCCAATGCGATGCCATTATTTGATCGTATTTCAGCAAGAATTAGCGAAATAACGAATGTTTTGCCAGTTCCACCCGGTGCATCCAAAAAGAAGAACCCACCTTGTCCAGCTGAAACTGCGAGCATAATGCGATCATAAATGGTTCTTTGTTCATCATTCATTAGTGGGACATTGCGGGCAACAATCGCTGCCATTTCTACAGTGCTGTACTGCAGTTCACGATTCATTTCAGTATTCATTAAATCAGATGCAGTTCGATTTGGCGAATTCATACCGAAATGACTGAGTTGTAAGTTGGCAATGACAATGCAAAGATCCTCAATAGCAATTAATGATTCATTGTACATTGCGTCGCTGAATGTTATGGTTAGATCGTGGATCCGTGTACGATGTTGATGCAATATATCATCAGTCATTGAATCTTTGTGATTATCCCACAATATCTGTGCTCTGGCTGGGAAACATGTAGTCAACAATATAGCGAATAGTAAACGAATTTGTATTGCTGTACAGTTCAATGCAGCTTCAGCAAGCATACATTCCCACTGGTTGTCGTCTTCCAGCAAGCCGAGTGCAAGGCATGCATCTTTATACGTTGGATAGTTTTGCCCATTCACTTTACGTATATCTTGAAATGATAATGGGCCAGTTACATTAACCAACAACAGTCGAAGATAAAAGCACTCAGTGTGTCTTGGATTGATTGTAAATAATCGCCCCAATGCGTTTGATTTAAATAAATTGTGACATGCAGCAACTGGTGAGCCTTGTTTGCGGGGCATCCATGTTTTTGTTTGAGTCCATGTGAAATAGCTTGGTACTTGTGAATAGAGTAATGTTCGTGCAAAGGCACCAAAATTATCCGCACGATTACACAATTCAAAAAATTCAGTGAGTGTAGTTTTAGGTGGATTTATTGCACGATCAATCGCTGTCCCGTTCGTGAAAAATACACGCTGACCGTTTTCAAGATGGACGGCTAACTGAACAACTGCTGGATCCCGTTCATGAATTGGAAAACCAAAGATACGCCAAGTAGCTTCATTGGAGCTGATGTACCGACCAATTTGGTAGAGAATAATTTCATCGTTTTTATTCACTGGAGGTGCATTCACATTAGTATTTTCCACTATAAACACAGCCATATCACTGCCTTTATGGACATACTTGCAAATGTATTTGATGCTCTTCACAGAACTGCAGAACTCAACATTAATATGAGCATTGTATGTTTTGCTCAGCAGAGGCGAATATGGCACCACCCAACGATTGTCAATATCAATGTCTGTGTTGTTGATATTTTTAATAAATGATTGTCCGCCATTATTTGGATTTCTTCGACGATATATTGGGTATCCGTCGACATTTGTGACTGTATCATTAGTTAAATTTTTAGGGAAATTTTTAGTACATTTTCCATCTGTCATGCAAGGCGATGAACTATTAAGAGTACCACATGGACCATGGATCATGTTTGTTGTAACAATATCAAACAGCAGTTGGTCAGTGGATGGATCTGGAATTTCCGCAGAAATGATGCTATCGATTTCTTCAGGACGGATTTTGTCGATGAACCAAACCAAAATGTGTGCATGAGGTAATCCTCGCTTTTGCCACTCAACCGAATACAGCCAGCAACGTGTGGGACCGAATACATGTAATTTAGTAATTAAACTTATTAAAGACTTCAACTTTTGTCTGAACACACGTGCTGTAATGTCATGGCGATGTATTGCATTTTGGCCATGCAATAGCAAAGATACAATCTCTGGCCATTTTGGATTACATGTGAACGTTATAAATAAACATGGTCGTCCATATTCGCGTACGTAAGTCAGAGCATCCTGTATATATTCTTGCATATGACGTGGACTGCCTACGTACGATGATGGTAAAATAACATGGTTACCAATTTCGGCGACGTCGGCGTTGTTGTTGATAGCGTCTCGCAAATGAATGTACTCTTCCGCACGCAGCTTTAGTTGATTATATCGTAAGTATCGTAGTCGTTCACCCTCAATCTTCGCGTACATGTCGACCATGAATTGTTGACAAAGCTCACGACATCGTAGAATGACGTTGTCCAGGCCGCGTCTAATCATTAATTGGTACGCATAATAATCCTTTGAGCTAACGTTCTTGTTTGTTTCATTTCCTGCAAAAATATAATCATAAAAATTAATTTAAATAAATTAATAAATTACGTTTAATAATTTAATTGTTTTGTTAAATGATTAATGATAAAATTAATAATCTATGTAGTACCTGATATAGGATCTCGTTGTTTTATGTTAATGCAATATCCGTCTTGTCCCTTCCAGAATATTAGCGGATATTGGAGAGCGTCATATGAACGATGTGTATCTGCAATGAACTGAAGATTATTATTTCTTCTACGAATCACAATTTCTCGTGCACCTGTACGATCGCCAACTATGATTCCAGCAACATCATCAACAACAGGTGCATTGAATCTACGAATATGCTCTCCAGCTGGTGTTTTATCAGGATTAATGACGATAGCGTGATTATCGCTTTGTAATTTTTGCATGTGTGATTTGAATATTTTCAACAATTCGTTGTGCTCGTTCAATAGAGCATCCAGATCGCTGACGATGCGTCTGGCATGAAATGAATCAAGGTTATTATAATCACAACGTGCATTCACGCGATTGGCAAGTGCGCTTCCGGAATCTTCGCCGCCCATGAAGTAGATTTGTAAAAATGTATGTGGTTCGTTTGGCATTGGCAGCAGTGATCCCATTTTATGATAAACTTGGCCTCTGATTTTGAATGTAGAATTGTATTGTTGGCCATTTGCATTAGTATTTCGAACTATTTCTGTTGCTCCGAACGATGTCATTTGAAAGCATGAATTGAATGTTCGAATTGACTTGAGGAACACGTTGGAATCTGGATCCGTGCCGATTAGTAAACCGTTCAATGGTTCTGGTGGTGTTTCAATTTCAGGTAGTTGTACTTTTCCTGACGCGCAACACATCCCAGCTGGCTCATTTTTGAATTTCAGAGCATGACAATGCGGACATTCCTTGTCCATAGCACCAATTACCACTTTAGAATGAGCATAATATTCAATATCGGGCTCATACTGGAATGCTAGACGCAGGAATGAATCAGATGTAAATGCTCGATGTACCTGTTGTCGTTGTTGGTCATTTGTTCTGCGTCTATTGACTGTGAAACGGCGTGATTGTCGTTGTTCTAATCTTATTACTTTTTTGCGTTCATCTCGTGTATCTTCTGTCTCTTCTTGACGCAATTGCGTCATTCTGACACGTGCATCATTATTTTGTTGTTGGATTTGTTCTTCGGTTCTTTCGGATCTTCTATTTCCCAAGCTTCGAGATTTACTTGTATTACGGCTCAAATCAGCCCCTTTGCGTTTTCTTGGCATTGTTTTTTATAAAAAACACACATAATTAGAATTAATGAAATTACTGAATGTTGAAAATTGTTAAAGGTATAATTAGGTAAGATGTGTTATTCTGGTTGCTATGGTTATAATTCGAAATGTTTTCTACAAACTTTATTTTATTTTATAGGCCTAACCTTAAAATTGTGTTTAACCTTTGGTTTTATTAGATGTTGTATTTATAATGTGTAAAACTAATATATATATGTTGAATTATATTAGATGTTTGAATTTATAGGGCCTATTTTATAGGTTTTAAAGGCCTTACCTAAATTGTATTAAACTTTTGTTCCTGAGTAGTTGTTTTAAAATAGATCACACGTAGAATTATTTTTTTGCTATACATTTGATATGAATCAGCTGTTTCGCACGGATAGACAAATCAACCTGATACTAATAATTAGCCCAAGTGTTTTAGTTCATTGTAATAAAAAAAAATTGATCCAAATCAGTTGTTGATTAAAATCAGCTGTTTTAAGCTTTTCATACGAACAGCTGTTTTTTGTTCCCATGATAAAATCAAAAGAAATATTTCTTCTTCTTCCTTAAGATTGAACTTCCATAAGATTAGCATTGAAACTTTGTGGGCCACTGGGGCGTAGCCCTTATCACTTAGGGGTATGAAAAATAGATGTTAGCCGATTCTCAGACCTACTCAATATACTCACAAAATTTCATGAGATTCGGTCGAGCCGTTTCGGAGGAGTACGGGAACGAACATTGTGACACGAGAATTTTATATATAAGATATATATGAAATTAAATTTATTAATTCGTCAATTGTGAATAAATTGCATCACATTTTATACAAGATATTTCCAAACTTAAACAACATTAATACAATATAAACAAATTACAATAAAATGAAACATATTTAAATAAAACAATTTATATACATATTATAAGAGAAACGTGTAACTGTTTGAAATGTTTTATACTAAAATTGATGAATACTCAGTGTTATGAGTGCTTATAATTATAATTGCATCATCTTCAGAAGATTGTTCAACAACATGTCCACCAGCATACTTCACACACGTAAACTATCTCTGCAGATAAAATAACGTCAGTGAGAGTATCTTGTTGTACTTATCCTGTTTTTTACGAACCCTACCTCTCAAAAGTGTGACGTATAGATCTTCATTCTATTTTGTTCCATTTTTGCCTAGAACGTAGGGCGTTTGTCTAGCAGGTTGCAAAATCACAGCTTTAAATATTTCCGCTGTTACTAGTTCCTCTTCTACACGTTCTGTGAAATCCTTAGTTAACATTTCTTATTCCGAGTCATGGTCGCTTATTTCAATTTCATCTTCATGATCAACATCCGACACTTCAATATCTAAATTTTGGTTTTCTTCATCATTTTGATCTAAGTCATAAACAAAAATGTTGCCTTCGCAAAAGGTCTCTAGCAAGAATCGCTAATCTTTCCGCTACCCTCTCTTCCTTTTCCACACTGTCAAGTAACCTAAGCAGCCTACGACTTTCTTCAGTGGCCATGATAGTGCAAATACTCAATAAACAAAACTGATGAAAAAGATTATAACAATATAAAGACATACACTGGTTTTGAAACTATAAATAAAATTGAGTATCTTTAAAAAGACCGCACGGTAAGTTACACATTAAGTCGAATGGCGTCAAAAACATCGCAATTTTAGTTACACAGTAGGTCGCATGGAGTGATAAATACCACACTCCACAAACAGTCTTGCGTATTTACTGTAGGTTCAACACAAACTAAGTGATATTTGGCTGGCGTAAGGAGGAGACCTTGGTTGGAGAATACCTTGACCGCCATTGTTCTCACTCACTGCGCTGCTTGACAACACAAACATAATGGAATCCTGGGAAACTTTTGATGATATGCGACCTCTGTAGGGTTAAAACAACAATAGAGAAGTTAAGGTATATGCAATGTAAGTTAAATGATATCTATTATATACTTAAAACCAAAAAACATTTCAGGTTATTGTAATAGTTCCATGGATTTCTGAACTTGTTATTCTGTATCCTGTATCATATCTTCCAATAACTATTTCTTTCATGCGAACTAAAATTATTGCACTTATTTAATTATGCTCTTATAAATGGGCAATGAATTGTCATACTATTCGTATTGGCCCAGACAATTTGAACACTGATGAAATTTACTCTTGTTGTCAACTTTGTCAACCTTCAATATTAAAAAAGAGATCAAAGGTAAGAAAAATAAATACTAAAAATAAATATTCAAAGAAAGAAAATAAAAATATTTTATTTTAATCAAGATTCTAAACCTAATTGAAAATATCGGGAACAGAATCTGAATTTTTTGCAAAAAAAGTGTTCTCATACCTTAATAGAAAACATTTTTAAGGTTTTATCAAAGCCAGCAATAAACAGTTTTGTTTTTAAAAATAGTTATCAAATAGTTTTAATTCAATGCAATTCCATGACAAAAGCTAGATTAAAGATACTGTACACATGTTATTGCATGCCATTTAATTTCATAATACCTCCGGTTACCTTGATAAATAATAAATTAAGTATTTTAACGTAAAGGTTTGTACTTGGCCTGACATTCGCTGTTTAGGTTTCGTGGTTACGCACACGTGCTGCTTTCACCATGTTTCAATTCGGACTTCTTCTGTTTATTTCCCTTTGGGGAATACAAAATGCTGCGAAACTGCTTGTTGTAAGTATTTTTAAATATATTATTTTTGAAATTTTACCTATTATATCTATTTTAATGTACAAAAACTAAATTTTGTGTTACGTTATGGATTTATTAGAAATATATTACAAATTTATAAATTTAATAAAATATTGTTTATTATGAAATGAAATTACAATATTATTTTTGCATAATTAAACATTACATGCAATTATATATCCATTGAGGCTATACATTTTTTTAACTATGGAATGTTTGGTTTAGGATTCGAATGATAGTAACAAGCACGAAATTTCACTATTGTTTCACAATAATCACCAAATATAGACTGTAAAACTAAAATATCAAGTATTTAGTATTTTGTTTTATTGTTAATTATATCTGTTAAATTTACTAAACGTTTCAATTAACATTTTTTATTTTGTCAAGACATATATACTTCTGCAAAGTAGTTTACAATGTCCCCACCCTAATGTAGAATTCCAATCTGTTTAACTCTTGTTGAAGTACGGTAAATACCAAATAAAACATTTGATAACATTCGGTAGCGTCATTTTGTAAAAATAAAAAAATAATTTTGAATACATTACTTTCTGAAATTTGTAACATTTTTTCAAATTATTCACTATATTTTTATGGTTTTCTATTTGTTTTGTCTTTAATGGTTAATTTGATCAGTTAATTGTAAAGATATCAAAATGAAATTTAAATATTTGTCATAGTTATAAACTATAATCATCCGCATATATTTCAATAGTTAAAACACACGAAATATTTTACTGTGAATTTGGAAGGCCAAAGTTTATTATCCCAAAAAGTAATAAATAGATTCTGATTTGTGGGAAATATTTTCTTAAGGATGTCATAAATATTTTTACTTGGTATTTGATGGTTGACCGAGCGTAAGCGAGGTCTCCGTTTTAACTCGACCGTTCGGCATTTCGTCTGTGTGTCTGTGTGTATGTATGTCTGTGTGTCTGTCTCACGATTACGGCCAAACTCCTTGACCGATTTTGATGATTTTTTGCATGAATGTTCCTTATTCCTAGGCCGAGCCATGTATATATAAGGTTTTTTCCATTTTTAATTTTTAACCCCGTAAATAAAATAAAAATGGCGGCCGGACCGTTTCTCTCAGTGTATGCTTTTTTCCAAAGTCAGTTTGTGGCTTAACCGTAAGTCGAATTTAAAAACTAATAACATTTTGCTAATAGGAAATTTGATTTCCAACAAAATTGTATTCTTGATTTTTTTCCGTATCTCTAACGGTAAGCTTACAAAATGGCCGTAAACTTATAATTTGTTAAAAATCGTCCAAGTTTTTGTATTTCAACCATGTTTTTATACGTTTATTCTAAACCAATTCAAAAGTGTTCCATAACTTTTTTGTAGATAAAGGTTTAAAGAATTCATATATGCCAGTAAAAAAATTATTGAAGTAAAATTAAGACAGTTATAAGCTCAAGAAACAATCACGTTCAGTAACGAAAGGAAAATGTTTAACTTTAGGCCTACATAAAAAGTAGTACAAATTATTGAAATTTTTTTCATAAATGTAAAAAAGTTTCGTAATTTAGTTCTAAATAGAATTGTATAAAAATATTGATCAATTTCAAATTTCTTATTTTGAAAACACCAGTTTTTATGTTCCTACTAACAAAACTAGGCCTGTTTTGAATAGTAATTTAGGAATATATCATTTGCCCAAAAATAACATATTATTATAAGAAAGTGTAGAGGATAAATCAAAGAATTGAACTGTATACCTGTAAATTATCATTGTAAATTCATAAAAGTATTTGACTTAGCTTTACTTGAATTACAAAATGAGATGAAACAAATAAAACCTCGCGGCGATAAAGGACATACAAAAAATGACCGTAGGACACCGTGGGAAGTGTTGTACATGGGTTGAGATCAATAACACGACGTTTTAACATCGTTTGTTTTCATTATTTCTAATATTGGAATATGATATGTAACTTAAGTTAACTTATGATACATTGTTAAGTTTGAGTTATTTAAGTATGTAAATATTTAATTGTATGTTGTCCCTCTATAACGCGATAAATTAGCTATCTTACGCATTATTAACCTAAATAAAACACAATGCCTCTAAAAGAACATCTTTAGCAGTTAAAGCTCAAAAAAAGAAATAAAAACGAGAACTAGAAATCCCATAATCGCGGGAATTGTAAATAATGTTTCACTGGCTAAACCTTGTGCTTACTTCCTTACTGGCACACTATTTTTAACCTAAGCTGAAAACCACATTCGTTATTTCAACGAGCGAGGTCTACTGTTCACAGAACTACTAGCATGTTATTTTAAAGATATATTCGAAAATGTACCTATACATTCCACTGTTTTATTATATAAATGCAGTTGAAAGGTTAAACAAATATATTAGTGCTATTAGTGCCAGTATTAGTCGTGTTTTTGAAAATCCCATTATACCAAAATGAATAATTAGGGGATTGTGGTATCGGGTTTGGAAGAAATTTTAAACATAAACATAGGTCAATTGTCGAGTAATTTTAGAAACCTTTTAGAAGTAAAAATCACCTTTTAGGTTATTTTTTAAAATTGTTCTGTTTTTAAAATTGCTGCTCTAAACGTATACGACTTTTTATTTTACTTTTCAATTACTATCACTGACTCGTTTTATTTTTATGAACCAAAATTATATTAAAGGACTTAAAATTATATTAAAATAAAGCAGTTGTATTTGTATATGTGAAAAGTGAAAAGATTCATAAATATAAATCGGTAGTTATATATTATTAAGTTTAATCTAAAATTTGATATAACATAATACTAGATTATTCCTATACTGAACCAACAGACGTATGTTTCTTTAACGTATTTACATTCATTACCTTTGCAACCAAGTTAGCAAAATTGTATATTTTAAAATAATAAACAATCATATTGATATTTCAGTGTACAGTTTTCAAAATAAAATTACGATAGTATATGCTAATAAACTCTAAATTTGAAGTACGGTAGCAGTAAATGTTTAGGATTGAAGTGAATAATTTAAGGTTTTATTTTGCAAATTTGTGCATACTAAAACACAATTTAAACAATGAACAGTATACACACATTAAACTTTCCACGTAGTCAGTTTAACTTTACTTATATACATATACACATCACAAATGTTACAATATTGCAATAATACAAATTGTTGCCCTGATAGTCAAGAAATTGTATGTAGAAACAATATTATGTAATGTACAGCCTTCCACGAGTACTGAGTGCAACACATTATATAGATACAGATATGCAGCATTATGGTGACTATTAAACTAGGTTGAATACCTTATGTACCGTCAACAGTTCTGTGTCCTTTAACTGTCGCTAATTAAAGGACAGAACTTTTGACGGTACATAAGGCATGTAACCTAGTTTAATACTAGTTACAGTTCAGGAGGCAAACAATCATGTATACATTATGGTGATGCTAACTCAAGAGATTTTACCCTCCCAAAAGCGTCCAACAGTCATACAGTCGGGTATATACGATTATTTGTGTGTATATATACGTATATGTGTACACAGGCCGCTGGGGAGCGCCAGGCAGTTGCCAGTAGTACATATATAGT